>OOFC01049455.1:32120-49988 GCA_900323345.1 Pseudochromis fuscus | reverse complement strand
GAAATGATTCCTTTATCCAGATCAATCTTTGATATATTGTAGACCATGTTAAAAACTTGTCCTGTATTTTTTTTCAAAGTGTCTTGACCATTTTTGGTGGAGTCATATGCATAAATGTCACATATGGTCTTATCTCCCAATGTTAAAGAATCCTTCAAAAAATTCCTGGATCCAGACGGTGATCTGGATCACTTCCAAAATCTAATCATTTGTTCCTTATCCCCATCTGGACAATCCCTGAAAATTTCATCGAAATCCATCTGTAACTTTTAGAGTTATTTTGGAAACCAACAGACAGACAAACCCCGGCAAAAACATAACCTCCTTGGCCAAGGTAATAAACCAAATTTGGAATTAAATGTAATGTTTTATCTATTGAATTTATAAAGTCTGTTTTAGTTTTTATTATTATATCACATTATTGATTTAACTGTATCCACTTTATCTAATTCTGTTGTATAAATTGTAATTTGAATGGAAGATACAGTGAGATGATGGCTGACTCTCTGTAAATATATTTAACATGCTTAATTACTTCAACCGAGTATTTCCCGTCTATGCTACTGTGGAGCTAAATATTCTACTTTTCATGCTTAAAATGTATTTGACAGCTGTAGTCACTGTAGATTATACAAAAGCATATGATCAGTTTATTCATTATGATACATTACTAATTATTACTTCCAGTTAAAAACATAACAAGGCTCCTTACACATTAATACACCTGTGATAATATTCATATTAAGTAACAGTCTATGTAAAATTAACAAAACATTGAAAGATTGCCTCAGCTGACAACTGTACGATTGACATATTTACTTTTTTTTGTAGTTAGTCTACAAAGACCATGTTGGGCAAATATAAAACAATGTTTTTGATGTTAATAAAGACGTCTGACTGCGACGGGCAATTACACTTTAAAGCAAAAACGTTTCCAAAGCCTCACAGCTTTCTTTGTTGTTTTCTTTTGATCTTTTTCATTCATCCACAGGCTGTTTAATGGTTTGAAGTTGTGAGTATTTTGTCCGTTTTATAAATCATAGAGAAAATAGTGTCCATAAACATCACTTATAAAACATCCATGTGTAGGTGGACAAGGAGACACACTGCTAAATGTTCTGTACCTGCTTGGTGTTAGTACATGCTATGGATTCAGAGTACAGTGGATCATGCTGGGATCACAGTACTGGAAAGCCGACTTATACAATGCTTTACAATTGGCCTCTCAATCATCCATTTCTAAACACGTCCCACGAGTCAGGCCGAGCTGCCACTCAGGACATGAAAGAAGCAGCCCGAGGTTTGAACTGATAAAGACCCCCAGGCGACCCGCTGCACCACCTGACTCACATGAATGATGCAAATTGTAACCTCCGAGTCTAACCTCCCGCTGACAATTCACCACAGCCTTTTCACTAATTGCCGACATTGTAGTGAAGACAATTAACCTTTCTGGAGGCCAGGAACTCCATCCCACGAGCCACCTGAAAACTGTAGCAAATCAAATCTTCTATGGTCAGAGGAGTTTTCCACAAGTCCTCCACTGGAGAGATGAAAAACAGGAGGGAGAGGTGAGGCATGAAAAGAATACAAAGTTGCATTTCACTGCAGGACAGTAAGAATTTGCTCCTGTGACTTGTACGTGACTCACTTTTCTCCACCGCAGGATTCTGATTGGGCGCGTTGGATGATGGACTCTGAGGACCGGAGAGCGAGGAGGATGGAGAAGGAGGTTGGCGAGCTCTTTGGTCCATCTGACCCGCTTCAATCATTCGCCTCACCTGACTCTGGGTTTTTGGCGAGCGATCCTATGTGGAGAAATAGTTACAAAATACATGTGTCATAGTAAAACTGAATTTGGAAAGAAAAAGTGAAATATCAGACAACTTAAAGGTAGGAGGGAAAAAGTGATGGTATATTGGAAGAGAGTTTTTCTGAAGATGAAGTGTGGAAATTGCTTCAGTTTCTGTGGAGCTGTGATACCCTGTAAGGGAGGAAGAACTCTCTCTTGGCTCGCAGGAAGTTGGACAGATTCCCGTACTTGCAGTATTCCACTATCACCATCAGCGGACCTGGTGGTACACATGTTTCAAATGTTAGCTTTTTAGTTTATCATGACAGCCTGCAAATGTTTCAGCACACTGCTTTCATACCCTCTTTTTTTTTTTTTCCTCACACGTATTCAAAATAGCGAGCCTGAACTTCCTGCTGCTTTTGTTTAGGATAAACATTTTCAGATGTGCGTCCTTCAAAACTGATGTTCTATATGAAAAATCTATGTATGTGTACAAAAAAAAAAAACAGGCAGCTGTTACTTCTCATTTGGCTCGCTGTTAAAAGATATGGAGGGGTGGACGAGGTGGTGTAAGCACCTCGTAAAAAATGAAATTTCACACTGAATAAGACAGATAGAGGAGCTTAAATGAGGTCAAACTACAAGACTGCGGTTCTAAAAAATACCCATATATGAAAATATCTCCACAATCCAAACAACACATCTTTAATGAATCGCTCACAAAGAAGATGATCAAAGGTTGTAAATGAAATCAGTTGCAGCGACAAGATGAGAATAAACAAACTAATTATTTTGTCTACAGCAGATGCGCTGAAATTCTGCAGATAATTATTATATTACATTTAGCTTTGTTGATTTAGTGCATTAATTTGCAATCTCGACTTGTTTTGAAATCATCAACACTAATTGTTATCTCCATCAACGAGGTTCTGTTTTTGTTTGTCTGTTAGCCACACTGCAGAAAATTTACTGAACAGATCTAAGTGATTATTATTGTTTTTTTTCTTTGAGTGACAGGGTATTAACACAGACTGTATATAGAAATGGATGAAGCAACCGGGTCCCAAAAGATGAGTACTCAGTCTAGGGCTGCAACGATTCGATTACTCGACACAATTGATTACGTCGATTATAAAAAATCACGGAAATTCAAGAATCGAAGCGTCTAATTATTGTTTTTGTTATTGGTAAAATGAAATATCAGCCAAAAAAAAAAAAGTCATCTGTACTTGCAGTTCCCTACAGGAACTGGTGGGGGCAGTATCGCTCCCACTGTTACCGTTATTCACAGAAACAGACAGGAAGACGAAGAAGCGGAAGCACGACAGTGACACGCAGCAGAGCCAACCAATAGAGAGGGAAGACGCGAAAAAGCACAGCTTTTTCGTTTTGTTTTTTTTTGAAAAATAGTACATGTTGGCCCTGTTGATAGGAAATGTGAGTACGAAAAAACCGGACGGGCAGTCGACCGACACAAAGTATTACACACGCTCTGCAGGAAGGAGTTTTCACCGAGGCATTTCCAGTTTAAAATACCACATTAACGGGAAGCATGCAATAGTCGGGGATTCTGCTAGCACTTAAGCTAACCTGTCGCCCAGCTTTCGACAAACCACCCTCATGCAAATTTTTATCCAATTATTTGAGTAATCGATGGAGTAATCAATGGATTATTCGATTACTAAAATATTCGTTAGCGGCAGCCTTAACTCAGTCAATACGTTTTTCCATAAGTCATTCTGATGTTAAACTCAACTGTTCTTCTCAGTGATATGGTCCATCTAAAAAAAAAAAAAAATAGTAGTGGATTTTAGGGCATGGTCGGTTTGATGGACAGGTCTGGGCACCAATGAGACCAGTCCTGAAGTTGAGTCTTGTACACATTGGGCAGTGACCTCAGATTCATAGCTTAGACCCGCCTCCTCACTCCTCCCTTCATATCCAAATATGGTCATTTCTGGCTCCAAGCAACTAACATTCAAATCACATACTCCTGGGTGACGTCATGTTAGCTTTGTCCACTCTACACACAGTATGGACATTTATGATCCTGTCTGAAACAAAATCCTTTAAAATCAATCTGTAGTGTTGTGATTTCACCACAGGAGGGCAACAGAGTTCAGTCTACAGCATCAGTGCAGCTGGATGGAGGTTTGTGCTCACTAAGTGCTTTCTAGTGGAAATAGGATTTTTATGTACAGAATATAATCCATATTATTCTGTGTACTCACCATTTGGCTTGGTGCAGGCTCCCAACAGGTTTACTACATTCAGATGGTTACCGATGTGAATCAGTATCTTTAACTCTGACATCAGGGCTTTGTGCTCACTGGCCGTGGCTCCATCTGTAACACAAGCCCACAACACAAGGCTTTATACATGACATATAATAGATGGACTATATAGTAAATGGAGTACATTTCTATAGCGCTAGGTCCCAAAGCACTTTACAAGGCCCCTCATTCACCCATTCACACACACATGGGAGTGACTTTGGGTTCAGCGTCTTCCTCAAGGACACCTCAACATGTGGACATAGTAGAGGCAGATTAGCTGACTCCAATTAAGAAGTACTTCAAATTTGTGCATGAGTGGCTTTTCAGTACAAAGCCAAATCTCACCCTTCAGCATCTTGACAGCCACCGTGTCCAAACTGTTGCTTTTGCTGATGCCGTAGATCGATGCTTCAATTACTTTCCCAAAGGCGCCGTGGCCCAAAACCTTTCCTGTGTCGGGAAAAACAACAAAATACTCATCCTCATTGATCTATGCAGGCTTTGTTTTATTCTCGGCGGAATAAGAAAACAGCTGTGGTGGAAAGCATTTGTAAAAACTAAGTGCATATGGCATCCCTATAGACTAGGAGGAGGAATCAGAATATCAGTTGCAGCATTTGGAAAACAACACGTTCCCATAAGTTGCTGTCAGGGAACAGATGCTTTTCCTCAGGGCGTTTGAAAAAAAAAAAAAAAAAAGCTGTTCTGGGAATGAACACATATTTAACATCAGCACTTTACTTGGCAGCACTCTGCCCAGTTGGCTGCAGTCCAAACTCATGCCATTACAGATTCTGGAAATGGAAAAGAAATTCAGTTTCATCCATCTCATCCACGCCTGTATTAGTCTCACACACATCTCCCTCTCATATCCTCCTTAGTCGCTCACCCAGTCGGAGTCTGTCTCTGGAGATCTCCCATTGTGACGAGTCGTAGGGCAAGTACTCGCACTGCTCGTCCAGTGGCACCTCCCCCGGGTCCATGATGATTGACAGATAGCCCGTCTTTATGTCTGCCGGGTTAACCTGAAGTTCAGAGGGAGGAGGGGAGAGATGATGATGATGGGCTGAATACAGTGGAGCATTTCAAAGGAAGAGCTGAAAACACCACACAAGTATAAACCATAAATAACACGAGTACAGAAAGAGGCTGGAAAGTAAAAGTGCAGCTACGATGGCGAGAAACTCTTAGGAAACTGTACGAGGTTTGGTTTTTATGGTTTGTTTTAGTGAAAAATAAATTGTGTGGATAAATGAATTATTGATGGTTTAAAAACAATTTGATTGCCTGAGAAGGAGAATTAAAAATGCTCTGACTCTTTAATGCAACAACTGGGATTTCAAATAATATCAAATATTAATGTCTTCTTATTGATTTCTGACTTTTCGCCAAGGAGGTTGTGTTTTCACCTGCGTTCGCCTGTCAGCAACATCCCAGAAAAACAAGTCTTGATGATTTACTGGGAGATGAGCAAGATCAGAGGATGAGATCCTGGCATAAAAAAACATCCAGAAATCCCCCAAACGTCTTATTTCTTATAATGTGTGACGGTTTTATCAATCGCCCTGAAGGGTTTTTGTTGAAAATCTACTGTCAGATCTGGAGACAGACGTGACCATATTTGGATATGAAGGGAGGAGTGAGGGGGGCGGGTCTAACCCTTGAACCTTGAGGACACTGTCCAATGTGTATGAGACATCAGATAGACTGAAAAAATCAAAGAGTTTTTTTGAGCCAGCATCTAGTGGCTGTCGGTGGTTTTGCACTTTTTTCACCTCTGCATTGGCCTCATTTTTGAGCCTGGTTGCTTCATGCATTCCTATGTAGTCTATGATTTAGAGCAGGATGATCCACATACAGTATATGTGACTGTATATACCTGCTGTACTACTTGTGAGTAGAAACAATTCAGTGCTGTGTTCTGGTACTTTTCTGGAAACAGCATCTAGTGGCCATTGATGGTATTGCATTTTTTTGCACGACTGTATTGGTTTGACTTTTAAGACCCGGCTGCTTCGTTCATTTCTATTTACAGTCTATGTTGTGGACACAGTAGTTAAACTGTACAAGTACATGAATTATGCCTCAGCAGAGTTTTGAAAAATACAAACTTGTGTATAAAATATAGAAAGCAAAAAATTGCAGTTAAGTAGAATAATAGTAATGATGTTTGCAGCAGGGGCGGCACGGTGGTGCAGTGGTTAGCACTTGTGCCTCACAGCAAGAAGGTTCGAATCTCGGCTCGGGCCTTTCTGTGTGGAGTTTGCATGTTCTCCCTGTGCATGCGTGGGTTTTCTCCGGGTACTCCGGCTTCCTCCCACAATCCAAAGACATGCTTGTTAGATGAATTGATCAAACTAAATTGACCATAGGTGTGAGTGTGAATGGTTGTTTATCTTTGTGTTAGCCCTGCGATAGACTGGCAACCTGTCCAGAGTGTACCCTGCCTCCTGCCCGATGACAGCTGGGATAGGCTCCAGCTGACCTCTGCGACCCAAGTAGGACAAGCAGGTATAGAAAATGGATGGATGGATGTTTACAGCAAAACAAAAGCTTTATCAAGTCTTGAAGTCTTGAAGTCAAGTCTTGACTCTGCCTGTGTCTGTGCATGTACACAGTAGATTTCACAATGAGGTGTTTGTGACAAACCTGCCAAATGTACAGCCACAGAAAAGCAGATCTATAGGCAGAAGAGTGTGAACAAAGTGACAAACAGATGGAGATACTGTAAAGGAGCAGGAAAAAGAAACAAGCCTCCTCTAATTAATTTGTAAATGAAAGCACCACCCTGTGAAACGTGCTGGAGCGACTGTGAAATGATCCCATTAATGACCAATTGAGGAAAAATAAAAAGCAACTGGAGCCTCATTATGAACGTGCTTGTTGGTGGAGCTGATAGCAGTAAAACGTCTAATTGGACTCACTTCCAGCAGATATTGGTGACTCTCTCAGGGTGCAGTATATTACAGACTGAGATCAAAGAGAATGTAATCAAATGCTAATAGACATGTTGTGAGTCAGGGGTCAAGGTGCCTCCGTCACAGTCCGTCAGCTTCTCTCGCAAACACACACACAAACTCAGACACGCAGTGAAAAGCGGCGACCTCTGACCCGTTTCACGTTGCAGAAGATGAGGATGAGCAAGGCCCAGAAAAAAACGGCGATGACTGCGGTCCCGATGAGAATTACGATCTCCACGCTGGCCTTGTCACTTGAACCTTAGCAGAAAGAGAGAGGGACAAAGAGGGAACGCCACTCTTAGGTGCAAATTTTATGACAATTTACCCTATCATGTGTCAGGTATTACCATTTACCGACTATAGGGGGTGCTGCGTTACAAAGCAATAAAAAAAGAGAGAGCAAGAAAGCGCTGGCTTTCTAGCAAGCGCCTTACATTAAATCTTTAGGTAATATCAATGTGCTAAGCAGACGTTTACTCATTTCAGCCATTCATCATGAAAGCCCTTCCAGCAAACCCCATTAAATTATTCAGTCTGAATACATCACATCTCAGTAGTTAATTAGTTTGATTTGATTGTGGAGAGCTTTACGTAACAAAACTACAGCTGCAGTGACAGTGTGAGAGGTGAACAGTATGAGATGCAGATATTTCGAGGTGCAATGGTGATTTCAGGCCTGAGTGCACTCAAAACCAGCAAGAGCACGTGACTAGATTCAGGTGTTGCATGTGTGATTGAGTGTGCGCGGCTGTCTCACCGATGACCCTGACGGCGGCTGAGGAGTGGACACAGCCACGCTGGTTGCAGGCGGTGCAGGTGTAAACGCCGGCGTCCTCCTCTCTGACCCGCTGGATACTCAGCGTGCGGTTCGAATTCTGCAGCTGGATCCCTGCAGGGAGGCACGGGGTGATTAGTGAAAACTCGGGGGCCCATATGTGCGGTGAAATATTGCGCCGTGACTCGTCGCCGCTCGTTCACCTCTCGCTTCATAAATTCCAACAACAAATCTTTTAATTCCCGTCACACCTCTGGACTTCAGTCTGTAGTGCTCATTTATTATTCTGTCGTCTGTGTTTTGAGGCCACATGTCCCGGCAGCCCCCTCGGAGTGAACACAGAGCATCAGCTGTCACTCAGACCCACGCTGACCCACCCCACCCCCTCATCTCTTTTAGATGTTAAGGAGAGATGCATGTTGGGAAAGCTAATGATCCTTTTCTGTCGGATTGCAGGGTTTTGTGTATGAATGTGTGTGTGGCAGCGTGGGTTTGGGTGCAGCAAAAACATCCATACAAGTATTCTTGTCGCTGGTTCTTTTTGACACCATTGTTAAAATGTATGTGTGGGTGGTCATGTTGGTTTAAAATAGCCGGACTGACAATAATGTGTACATAAAACATATTGATTCTGTTCGTCTACCTGCTATAAGTCAGCATATCTTAATGCAAAATGATGCTGCGGTGGAGTAAAACCTTCTGAGTGGGTGTATGAGAGTGTTTACATGCATTGTGTATTCACGCACCTGACATTTGGTGGAGAGGTTGGTTGTCTTTGAACCAGGAGAGGCGAGGCAGAGGTCGGCCCTCCACGTCGCACTCCATCCGCAGAGACTCGGTCACATTCACAGTCTGGTTGGTGAGGCTGCGTTTATACCGGGGCGCCTCCAGGGCTGCAGAGGGGGAAGGAGGAGGCCGAGCGACACACACACACACACACACACAGAGTGAGACACCAGGAGGGACAACGATGAAATTGGCACTGATGTGAACAAATGCAATATCAATGCAAGGTCTGTAAATGGACAATGATATTTACCAAAGCATTGAAAAAGGGCAACATAAAAAAAATCCTATTATAATGTGCATCTGTCCTCCAGGCACTGATGCAAGGTTACACGTCGCACAACATGAATGATTTTGTTTGTGGGTTTCAGCCCTGTAGCATCTCAGCTTCGTCTACTGGCACTACACATTGATGCTGTGCAAACACCAGGTACTCTCTCCATTTGTGTGTGGACGTGGGTTTGCGTGGGCACCGCTTTTGTGTGTATTTTCACGCCTCTAGCATCTCAGCCCCAGCTCCACCGAGACCCATGTGTGCATCCACTGCCAAGGGTTGAGCTTTTTCTCTATAATTAGCCGAGTTCAGAGTGACTATTTTCTGTGTCTGTGTCGATTTGTGCATCTCTGTGTCTGGAGCTTTCACATCTTTTATCTCTCACCTTTGACAGCGATGTATCTGAACAGGCACTGTTTCTCCCCATTGCGTCTGCTCTGCGCCTCGCACACGTAATGACCCTCATCCTGCAGCTGTATGGAGGGAATGGTGAAGTCCAGCACCCAGCTGTTTGAGTGCTCCTGGAAGGACAGCCGGCCGCGAAGCGTGTCGGCGTAGAGGTGCACACTCCTGCAGTCCCGCTCCTGGGGCTTTCCCTGCTCGTACTGCAGGGCCCGGGGGTCCAGGCGGTACCACTGCAGCTGCTCGTAGGTGTAGTTGTCAGCGCTGCAGCACAGAGACACCTTCTCCTGCTCCTGGGGATTCTCAGACGGCTGGACGTCCACGCTAAAGCCCTCAGGGATGGCTTTAAAGATGAAAGAGAGGCAGGTAGGATGGTAGTTTTGTAAGACAGCGCTTTGCATTTAACGTTCATAAAAAGCATTCCTCAAAAGATGAATTCACCCAAATTACAAGAAGAATGAAAGATATTATTTCTCATATACATCCTGAGTTATCACAGCCTTGATGCAGGAACTGGATTTCATTTTCAAATGAAAAAAAAAAAAACTAAACAAAATTGTGATTGTAGAGCAGGATTTAAAATTCAGCAGCAACATCAGTGCCTATTATTCCCAATAACCTGCAGGGCAAACTCAGTGTGAGCAGTTTTATTATTTTGGCGTGGATGCATTATGAGGCATCAGAGCTTTGGGTACAGTCGTGTTAAAGTCCGAAAAACTGGAACGCTCCCCAGCAAAGTTTCAAACCCGGTTCAAATTATATTGTTGACGAGCAGATCCTCACAAACTTTCCACAAAGATAAAAATACAAAATATCTGCTGTGTATTACAGTTTTTCTCAGTCGCTTTGGTGCATTTCTCAAATCATCTTCACCATTTGCAAAACAGTAACTGCATTTCTCAGAACAATTTGTACAAACAGCAAAACGCCATAAATTACCTGCAACAGCCAGTCTCAAAATGCTTAGTTCATCTCTCAAAAGTAAATCTCTGTGTTGATGAACGTGTCAATGCCTCAAAATGACAAGTCCTGGTGTCATTGTGTACGAACAATACAGTCTAAATACTTTGTCATGTTGTCAATATAACAGTGTACTATGGAGGGATGTGCTGATGTAAACTATGGTTAAAGTTTTGAGACTGTGAGAGTGGACAATATTCACATTAAGCTTTTACTTTGTGGTGTAATCTGTTGACAGACCATGTCACTGCGATACAGAAAGGAAAAGACAGCATCACAGAGCACAGAGAAAAAACAACACAGCCTCACTCTTCTTCTTCTTCTTCTTCTTCTTCTTCTTCTTCTTCTTCCCAATTCCCCTTCCTACCTGCCAGTTGATGGCTCATGAGATGCACCTTTGAGCGGTTTGAGAAAACTACCGTATTTTCCGGACTATTGAGCGCACCTGTCTATAAGCCACTGATGAATTTATTCGAACAGTTTCATGTGGTCCACTCTGACCGGGTCTGATGTGATGAGGTGCTTGCTAGTTTGTAAAAAGCCAACGAGCTTGGTGCCGCCGATACATGAGAAACACTGGTGTTTAACCTGCAGGGTTCAAAGCATCGGAAAAAAGTAGCGGCTTATAGTCCAGAAAATACGGTAATTGATCATCGGTTGATCAAATGCTTCACACATTCTCCTTCTTTAGAGAAAGTCAAGATTCACCTGGGAGCGTTTTACCAGTTCAGTTTAGAAAAAGGTCTAATAGAAATGTTTAGGAATATATTTGACATATTATGACAACTTGTTCAACCATTGTGCATGTACACACTTATACGATGAACTAAATAATGTTGGGGGGTGAGACTATTCAACAGAGACCATTATAACACATTTTGATCAACATGACAAAAGCAGAAGATAATGTAGGAAACAGCAGAGAATTGTACACAATCATTTGCATGGACGTACCAAAGCATTTGTTCAAAGAAATGAGAAATTGTTTTTTTGATGTGCACAAGTGACACAATGATGTGACGATTGAACAAGTAGCTTTGAGATTTCAATTCTGATCTGAGAAATGAACCAAAGCGACTGAGAAAAACTATAAAGGATCAGGATCACAAAAACACCCTAACTCTTAGCGTGACTTACCAGTACATGCTGCTGTTATCAACCAATTTAATAATCTATCCACATTTCCACACATTCTGTACATTTTCTTCACCTCAATTTGCAATGAGATGAAAGCAAAAAACTCAGAGAGGCCAAACCTGCCTGGCCTGACATACTCACTGGTTACATAGAAGTAGATGAGCCGCTCATCTTTGCCCACTTTGTTTTCAGCAGAACACTTGTACATGACGGAAACACTGGCATTGCGAATCTGAAGCCTGCTCACTATCTGCGAGGTGAGAAAGAGGAGGCTGTAATTCATCTGGAGGAAACACGCATATTTTAAAAAGAAGCACAGCCTGTAGTCGTGTAATTCCCCGCAAACCAGATTTTCTGCTGACGGGCCAAGAAGAAGCAAACTCGCTCAGGTGTGACTGAAAGAACGGGACACTCGCATGTCCTATTATGTGTGTGTGTTCATGCGATAACTTGCACTTGTAGTTGGGAGTTATAAAGGCACGGGCGTGTGCGTCTGGATGTGTTTATAACCAGGAAGTCTGCAGAGGAAGGCTGTTCTAAATATTTCTACTGTGGAAATGCTGCTTGATTGACAAATTTCGTTATGGAGCTCAGAATTTGGGACACTTACATACAAACATCCCAGTTCATGGGTGCGTCTGCTTATATAAATGTCATCTTTTCTGGGTTATGTCCTAATAATATTCTATCATGTTCTTTTATTCACATAATCACATTTACCATCTTATGCATTTATGAAAAGGTGGATCTATCCAGAGAAAGACAATCACAACAAGCCGTAATGCACCTTTTGTCGTCCATCCACCACTTCGACAGATGTTTCAATAGCTTCAATTTCATTCGTGGCATTTTCCGAGTTAATGTCCTGCCAGTTCTGACAGTCTGCGATCCTGTCACTCCGGCCCTTCCTGTCTCGTCGGACCCTGGAGAGCAGCACAGACACACTCCTGACATCTCCCCTCATTGACATGTACAGCAGAGAGTGGGCAGTTGGAAAGAATTCAGAAACACATAATTCTTTTTTACACACACACACACACACACACAGCGGATTGCATTTCAGATCAGCTTGCAGCCCAAAGCCGACGCAATTATGCTAAGTGTCCTAGCAACTAATGGGAAAAATGCAGTATCATTTTCTATTATGACGATCCACAGTGTGAACATCATAGCAGAGCTAATGAAACATGAAATGAAATTTTATTTTACGTGTTCTCCCTAAAGGCAACTCTGCTACATTAGATGAAGGTAATCAGGGTCAGTTTCACTTTATACTCTAAAAATGATAGATAGATAGATAGATAGATAGATAGATAGATAGATAGATAGATAGATAGATAGATAGATAGATAGATTTGACTATATACTGGTTTTAGGACCTTAATTAGTAAGCACATTTTTTAAAGGCATCTTTATTTCTAAAGATTACACATCATAGTATTATATTTGTATATTTGTAATCTATAAAAAAGCCAAAATGTTACAAATTTTTTTTTTTTTTTTAATTTAAAACGTTTACATTTTACATAAGAAGTTTTAACATTTTGTGTGAACCTGTTATCTGTCCATAAAATCTGGATTCATGAGCAGATTTAAGTCCCTGCAACTAAAAGATTTGCACATCTCTATTTTAAATAATTTCCAAAACTCTAAGAAATACCTTTGATCCCTGAAACTGAAACTGGAGATCTAACCTGATCCTGATAAATTATTGTTTTCATCAAGCTCACCTCATCTGATTCTCTTGACAGTGAATTAGGTTTGTAACTAATGACTATTTTGATAATACACTATTGAAACAATTAGTCAACTCATCAGACTATAAACTGCATAATTATGAAATTGCTCCTATTTAGCTCTAAGCATTTGAATTTAGTATCAGCTTGTTTAAATTATGTGCTGATTAGGTATTGACATTGACAGTGTCGACTGCTCACTGCACTCCCACAATGAATCCACACTGTGCGAACACAGGTCACTGTGTCATTACAAAATATTGACTCACAAGCCCGACACAATATGTTTGACCATCAGATGAAAAACGGAAATTCCAAACCAAAGGTCAACTTAACCCTGCGTCATCCAGTGGCCTTAACGTGAGCTGGAGCTGAGCCTAATGTTGCCACTGTTGTGTGTGTCCTGCTTATGCTTAGGGCAATTGCATCTGCACTCATGTGGCATGCCCACATGGAAAGGTCAAAACAACAATAACTTCAAAAATTAAGCCTTGGAGGAAGATGGAGGAGGCAGCTGAATATTTGAAGGATATTCAGCCGAAGCAGCCACAACACTGGGGATTATGGATACAGAAAAAAACAAGTAAATATGACTGTCCAGAGAATCCATTATATAATGCTGCGAGTGTCAGAGATGGAGAAAAAAGTGCTCGAGGCGATGCCTGGTGATAAGTGTGTGTGTGTGTGTGTGTGTGTGCATTTAATCATGTGTGTGTGTGATATATAGCCCCCTGATGGGCCACACACCTCGGTGGTTTATGTGGTGGTTTATGTGCATTTATGACACGTGAATGAGTGTGTTTGTGCCCATGTGTGTTGTGTCTGTGTGCATGAAGTGTTTGCTTATGCATGTTAGAAAGAGCCACTGCTGTGTGCGAGCTGGACCATGGCACATCAGAAGTGGAGTAAAAGCCACATTATTACTGCATGGGGGAGAAACACTGAGGGTGTTGAACACTTTCCCTCCAACATCTCTTTCCTCTATTTGTCTCCCCTGTACCCTCCTCTTTATCGCTGCTCATCCAACTCTGCTTTTCTGTCTTCGCCAACTCTTCTATCATCTCCTCCATCTCATCCCCACTCTGAAGCCAGTGGATAATTTCACACTGACCTCTTCTTGTTATCTCACACAGTGCTTCATGCTCTGCATCCCACTCCTTTCCCCTTCCTTTCTGTTCTGTTTGATCAAACCCTATCGTCTCTCACACTGGCTCAGCAGAGTTTTCAAAAAAATAAATATATATATCTGTATTAGTCCTGTGGATAGAAGTATCTGTGATACAAGTTTTTCTTACACTCTGCTCTGGGTGGTGTTGAGGATGCAGGGACCCCAGGCCCTCCACTGCCAGCTGACGTTAGGGGCGGGGAGACCATAGGCGGTGCAGGTCAATGTTTGGCTGCTGCCACTGCGGTAAGGACTGGATGGATCTGCCACTTCTTTCTCATGAATATGTGGGGGAACTGGGGAGGAGAAGGAGAAGAGCCTATGGATATGAATACTTGGGTCACAGGCCGATCCTATTGTCATACACTGTGGACGAAGCAAGCAGGGCCACGAGAGGCTGGCTCCAAAAACCTCTGGCTCCCTCTGACTTCAATTCAAAAATGGTCATTTTCAACCATGAAATACTACGGAGCCCCTAAAGGGACATGAAGAAAAAAATTTTTTAATGGAGAACAAAAGAAAGTGCCAGTGTGTAGTGTGCACCAGATAGTATCACGTGCACACCAGACAGCATTTCCAGTATAGAAAATCTTATGCATAATTTGTTCACTTCTTCAGTTCATGAATTAGCTAGAAAATGACTGAACACTGCCATCCACAGGCGTTATGCCACTTTAAGGTGGACTGGGAAATTTAGCCTCTTCTGTGTAACGGAAATGCTAACTTGTGCACATGTGATACCATCTGATGTGCACTTTTTTTTGTCTCCATCAAATTTTTTTTTTCATGTCCCTTTAGATCAGGGGTGGGCAATCCTGGTCTTACATCGAAAACATGCAGGATGGTGGCCCTCGAGCACCAGGGTTGCCCACCCCTGCTCTAGGAGGGATGCTACCAGAACACAACAAGAACATTAGTGGTGGGAAGTAAACAAACACATTAAGTTAAAAAACAGTTTCTATGCAATATAGATGCTGCATTTACGATTGATTTTAATAGAAAAAACAGTTGTAAACAACCCAGGAACACATACATCCTCCAACTAATATCATGATTTATCCTTTGTTGTTAACGTGTTGTTAACTGGAAGGTTGGTGGTTCAAGCCCACCCAGGGATGACAGTCAATAATCAGGACCTGTCCTGCTGTGGGGTGATTGATTTTGTCTTATCTTTTCAGAACAAGGGTATGTCTTCATATTACACATATTTCTTGTATAAAGTGCTCATTATAAAACTTATAAATCTCCCGCTTCAATGGTAACTGTTGCACATCCACTGGTGGGATTTCTTCAGAGACAACACACACAACACACACACACACATACCATTGACAACGAGTGTGATGTTGAGCCTCCTCTCCAGCGCAGCAGCACTGTTTTTCAGCACCACTGTGTAAAGCCCAGAATCCTCCTGACAGACATCTTTGATCTCCAAAGCGTGGTAAAGGTGCATCCTCATCCTTTTCATCTTGAACTCCGGGCGCTGGTTTATCAGCTTTCCATCTTTATACCTGTACAAAACGAGCACACAGCTGCTACAGCGCCGAGTACGCTCCTGTAGAGGTGCTCTGCCCCTAAATTAATCTGTAAACCTCAGCTGTGTGAGGCCTAATTATGCTTTTGGAAATTTCCCATTAAATTTAATGAATACAACAGAGAGTCTCATCTTACCATTGTGTTTCCGGAGTGGGGAAGGCAGAGACATTTACTTGTAATTTGAACGACTTCTGGCCAGCAGTTACCTCCACCTGGGGTCCACTTCTGTAGTCGAGGCTGATAAATGGCCTTTCTGGAATTATAAGCAGTCAGTTGTTTACATCAAGAAGTGATTGCTTCAAAAGCTTAATGTTTGAGAATCAAACAATCTCCCACTGGAGGCTTGAAAGCTACCTCTGAAATATTTTGTACTTCTATCAGCGTCTCCATTGTAAACGGTGGCAGCTGGGGAAAGCAGCTTGAATTCACCACAATTACGGTGGATCTGGATGACCACACAGAGTCACAGCATGACAGCATGTCAAAATATCAACTGAGAAGCCTAATTTCAGTATTTTTATTATACACAAGGAGTGCTTTGAGAACCGTCTGTGGATATTTTCACACATTTTCCTGCTTTGACTCTGGAGTCAGAGAAACTCTTCAAACCCACAACACCAAGAACTTCTTTTCTTTGTCTTAATAAAGAAAACAATACATTGTACAAAGAAATGTCATTTAAGGACAGAAAATGGATTTCTGCTCAATCCACAACCCAAAAAGTAATAATAGGTAATAGTATTTAGGAATGTTACAGATAGAAATTCCATCAATATGTAGATACTTTGACATTTTGTTGACTATCTTATCTTGTCTTTTTTTTCTTTGCAGAGGTTGACATTAGTTTGACTCTGCAGTCAGTTCACAGACTGTTTCACAACACATTAGCTTGGCACAGAGGAGAGTTAGTGTGTGGACACATGCGACTCCTGCTTCGTCTTATTTAAATGTTATTTGTTCTTAGCTGATGCTGGGCTGAGTAACGAAAAAAATAAATAAAACAAAACCAGATTATTTTGCTGGTAAGAAATTAGTCATGTGTAATTGTTTACTGTGTTGAACACAGACTGTATAAAAGTGGCAGGTTAGTCACCGGTGAACTCCAGTCCCATACACATTGGACAGTGTGGTTCAAAGGTCAGACCCGCCTCCTCACTCCTCCTTTCATTTCCGAATATGGTCATTTCTGGCTCTAAAAGACCAACTAGAACAGGGGTGGGCAATCCTGGTCCTCGAGGGCCGCTATCCTGCATGTTTTAGATGTTTCCGTCTTCCAACACACCTGATTCAAATGATCAGCTCATCATCAAGCTCTGCAGAAGCCTGATAACGATCCTTGTCATTTGAATCAGGTGTGTAGGAAGAGGGACACATCTAAAACATGCAGGATAGCGGCTCTCGAGGACCAGGATTGGACACCCCTGAACTAGATGATGTTCAAATTCCAAACTCCTGGCATCAAAATGTGAGTCTAAAAACTAACAAGTAACATCACGATGGCTTCGTCCATTTCTTGTATTCACTTTATAGTATTGAAGCAACTCTGAGCATGTTGCATGTCACTGCTCAGCATGCTAGCTGGTGTTAGCATTTAGCTCAAACCACAACTGTGAGTGAATGTGGCCTGTTCTGCTTCTTACCATGAACTATGACCTGGGTTTGTTGGGTCTGTGTTGAGTCCATGCTGGTGACGTTGCAGACGTACGGCCCAGTGTCCGTGACATTGACACTGTAGATGGTCAGGATGCTGACAGCCTCTGTGGCATGGGACAGAGCTTCACGATGGGGCTTAGTGTACACGCCACTGTTGGTCTGGTGAGGAGAGACAAACTGTGAGTATCATCAATCCCTCCAATCTGAAATCTCTTCCATGTACTCCTCTGTTAAGAACCTGTTTTCCAGGGTAGGACCACTCAATGACCACCCCAGCGTTGAACTCCACCAGCGCTGTGCAGTTCAGGGTGAGGGCCTCCCCCACCATCAGCTCTACCGGGTCCTCAGGAAACAGCTTGACATCGTAAACCTGACTTCCTATCCCGGAAAAAGAAAAAGGGGGAGGGAAAAAC
>OOFC01049455.1:0-19763 GCA_900323345.1 Pseudochromis fuscus | reverse complement strand
GTTAAGTCAGAGAAAATCCGCTCATTTTTCAAAATAAAACATCTTTCAGACTCTAATAGTCAAAACAACAGAAATGATATAAATTATTTATTCTTTCTGTGCGGCCCGGTAACAAATGCCTCACGGACTGGTACCAGTCTGTGGCCCGGTGGTTGGGGACCACTGATATACAGTCTATGGTCTCACTGGAGATCAAACAGAAAATGCCCCTAAATCTTCCTCCTTTTGAAGACTAATATCTACTTGAGGATGAAATGATTTTCAGATAGACACCAGACCACTAACAGGAAGAACTGACTTCAGGTAATAACATCAGACTGACTTGTGAAAAAACCTCATTGACTAGTATAGATGAGTATTTCATGACGATTCTTGAATTGAAGTCAATGGGAGGCAGAGTTTTTTGGAGCCAGCACCTAGTGGCCATTGGGAGTATTGCACCTTAGGTAAACACGCTGATTCACTTTAACACTGAGACCTCAACACACTCTCATATCTGTGTGGTAAATGTAAAACCCCAACCTTCACACAAAAGCTAATCTTCCCTCATTTCCCAACACCACTGACAGGTAGTGACCTTCTGAAACTGAGTCACACACCATGGCGACAACAAGTGATAACCACAAACCAAACAACACCCCAGAAACCCACCTCTCAGAAACTGTCACACTGAAACTTACTCCTGAGTCGTGGTTCTGCATGTGAGTGTGTTGTCTGTATTTGCAGGTTTTACAGGTGGTGGATTATCGTTGGAAAAACGCAGGCAAGCTGTTTTCCCCCAGTTTTCAGTATGTTAGCCACCTTAAGCTCAGCAAATGTAATCTCGGTGTCAATATTGGCAAAAAAAAGCAAATAACCAGCTTTCCTCAAATAGCAAAATGCTCCTATATGCGTTTTATTATTGATGATATTGACCCTCTAACTTTCTTTCTCCCTGATATTAAAATATTAATAATTTAAACACACATATGGCTCACAGAATAATGCGAATGAATGTGAGCTGTTAAGAGAAAACAAACATGTCGACAGCTGAAGTGGGAAGCGGTGGCAGTCCATGAATCACTCCCAGCTCGGCTCCCAGCAGGATCTTCCTTCCCTGCTCTGTCAGAGATCTTTAACTCAGCCTCAGAGGAGAAGCAAAGTTTCCCCCAACATATTGTCTCAGCTCTGATGTGAACTTGCCGCCAGCTTCAGTCCCATCACCACCCCTCTGCAGACACAGCACAGCTTTGTCCACTCTTCCTCACACCTTGAAATATTGCAAAGCCAAACAGTGGGATGTGTGAGAGACACATACACAGCGGCCAACACGGGACCCCCCAGGAGCTGCAGACAAGGGGAAAGTGAGAAAGGAAATTCCTGTCAGGACAGGACAGCTCACTTTTTTTTACTATTTTAGGAAGAGCAGATTTCCTTCACACACAGCGAGGGAGAACAACGGAGATCATCTCCTTAAGTCTGGGCTTAGTGTTGGAGTGCAGCAGATAGATCAGCTCTGGACCTCCCACATCTTCACATGAAGACGTCATCCCTCCTGTGTGTTCACATGCACAGCAGATCTGAATGCAGGCAAAGTGATTACATTAAAATTACATAATCATCGTTTCTATAAAAATGTCATGAACAACATTTCATACTTCTCTGAGGGAGGTTTGTCTGCCTGTCTCTCTGTTACATACACTGTGTACAGAGATGAACAAAACAACTGGAGCTCCAACATGAGGCCAATGGCCGATGACCACGAGATGCTGGCTCCAAAAAGTACATTTATATAGCGCTTTCTTGACCTTAGCTAGGTCCCAAAGTGCTTTACAAGACACCTCATTCACACACACACACCAATAGCTACCGAGCTGCCGTGCAAGGCTCTAGCCACCATTGGGAGCAACTTAGTGTCAGTGTCTTGCCCAAGGACGCTTTGACATGTGGACAGGAGGAGCTGGGGATCAAACCCATCATTTTATAATTCATAGGCAACACGCTCTAACACCTGAGCCACAGCCGCTCTGTACCCTGTGGGCATATTAGGCTTCAAAAGGGCGTGGTTAGCTTGATTTGGTACTTCAGAGTGACCATGCGAGTCTTCAGATGCGAGTCCACAAACCAACAGTCCTGTGAGCTTCATCCAGTCTATGGTGTGTTAGTAACAATATGGGGAACCTATCGACAGATCCCAGTGAATTTTGTGGAGAGAGAGACAACAAATGATGACATTTTGAACCAGATCAGAGTGTGTGACTCTGTCTGAATTTCTTAAAAAGAAATTGATTTCTATTTATCCACAAAAAGACAACAGTACAGGTGGATTATGCCTTGGTGGAGCTTTGTGCTTTCTACTATTAAACATGAAAACTACCAATTAACTCTTGGATTTTTGGCTTATTGCTTTGCTTTAAAACTTTACTGATCTGATTCACTCTCATGGTATTCTCAGTCATATATGCTTTGATAAACCTAAACTGTTTGCTATCGATACACAGCCCCAAATAGTAGAAAGACAAAGTTCCTAGTGAGCAGGTAATTTGATGAAGAGCCAGATGTTTTTTAGTCTCAGCAGCTGGTGGAGACTAAAACAGACGACACATGAGAGTAAATATTAGAACCACAGCTCCGATTACATGCTAATCTGCATCGACTGCTAATGAGGCAACAAGTAGATGACAAACTTCATCATCAAAAATCTGGTAATTTGTTTTAAAAAAAGAAAAAACCTGAGAAAAGCCTTTAGATCAGTGTGAATCTTTTTTGTGGACCAATTTGGAGGCCAGGTGTGAAAAATAAGACAAGCAAATCCATTCATATACGTTACATGGATTGAAAATATCCCAGAAAAATGTGTAAGAAATCTTGTATGCAGGCTGATGTGAACTGCTGCCTTCTTCTTTCTGCTCGACGTGCATCCTGAGTGATGAGTGCGAGCTAAATCTCTGTTGTAGCCGAGTCTCAGTGATGGATGCTTCGCTCACAATCTGTTGAGAGATCACACACTGACAGACAGGATGCAAATTGTGGATCGTTTTGAAATGTCAGGAGTGACTGGCATGCCCTGGGAGATAAAACATCAGGATGGCAGAGGTGTATTTGTAGGGGGGAAACCTTTGGGGGAAAAAAATCCAATATTTACTATAAATGGAAGGCTTCAGTTTCAACTATTTGAAATGTAACTGAAGGCAAAAAAAAAAGTTGCTACACCTACATGGAGATCTTCACAGTGAAGCAAAACACTTCACAGATCATTCACAGAGATAGAAATCATGACAAATGCTGCTGTACTCTGAGCTCAAGGTCCATTTCCAGGTCGAGTTTGTGGATAATGTGCACCACATCAGCTTTCAAGACTTTGAATCTTTCATGCTGTGTGTCACTTTTCATCTTAAATAGCACTCTCATAAGCGCTGAAGGTGGTGCCATAAAGTCATAACTTACTGTGCGCTGGGTTACACATGACTGCAGGCCAGCAGCCATCGACCTCCCTGACGTCTGGACACTTAAGATTGATGACGAGTGGGAAGGGGGCATTTTCTATACCTTACATGCTGGAGGTGACTCACATGCATGTTGCACCGGGAGCCACTCTGAGTTTCAAAACAATGAAAATCTCTTGTGCCAGATGTCAATACCTTCCATATGGATGCATTGCATAATGTATACATCATGTTTCCAAACCGCGAGACAGCACATATGGAGGCCTCACAGCTTGTCAGCTACGTAAGTGGTTAGAGAAAATATATAATCCCATTAGTAATTGTTTGCGTTCTGTCAAACACAATTAAAAGCACACGTTGCTGCAGCGTACAGTCATGTGAAGCCGGCGCCAAAGAAAACAAAGCACGTCGATTCCTAGAGGTTCGTGACCGACAGCATATCTTGTCACGATAATAAACACGTTTCCCTGCTGTGACCTTTCATGTTGCTTTTCATGACAGATTGTTATGGCTGTTATCACTCAGTCAGCTCATTTATCTTAATATGCATTTAACTGTGAAATACAAAAAAGGTCGCCATGCGTTGAACGAGCCTTTGTTCTTGAAGAGTAGTTTCAGGCTGGAGGACATTTGGCACAAATGGAGGTGGACAGTGAGCGAGCTGATCTGTGAGCTCTGCTTTACTGTGTCATCCTTCTGCGCACAAGACTGGATAAATAATGTCTCATTTGTGTTTATTTTCATTCATTTATGAGGTGATTAGGTTTCAGCTACAGTTTCTTCAGCTCAGATTAACTTCACCCACAGTCATTGGTTTCCATTTATTTTTTATGAGCAATAGAGTTTAGTCAGTTAGTAAACTTTTCATCCTAGTGTTGTGTAATCCATCACAGTTAGCATCCTGCCAGTGTTCATTTGAATAAATTTAATTGCACTGCATGCCTACACAGTGATAATACAGTGCAAATTTCAAACATCCCATTGGAGATGCACGCAGACAGAAAACAGCACTAATGTAAATGCTTGTAATTTAGTTGAAAGTGGGATGGAGGTGTGCACAATCAGATCTCTGCAGATAATTTTCAAACAATATTAGACAGAGGCCACCATCCATCTATTCAGAGTGATTCCTTGGCCTGAAACACCTAAACGGACGGGGGCTTCATTGACAACCAACCTTACAAATGCTCACATGGGCAGTGAGCCAAAAATATATTTGAGCCCGGTTCCTCTCTTTTCCCATGCATTCCAGCTGCTGGTGCAGAGATAAGCAGCAGCTTTGGGTGATTAGCCTCCACCAGCAAAAGGCAGCGTTACATTTTAACCTACTAAGATAAAACACAATAATTCCAAGTTGGTTTACTCCTTCTGTTACTGTATGATTACACAGGATATAAACACTGAATGAAAATCTGTAGACAAATTGCTGCCGTGTTAAAAACTTCTGGCATTAAAGTCTTAATTCTGTAGTTAATTGTCTTTGTTTCAAGCACTTGTAATGACAGTGACTCCATTGACTTTGTAAACCTCGTAAATCAGCTCATTGCATTCTCTGTGTCTGAGCAAGGATTTTCAAAATAATTAAACTTTGAAAAAAAGAGAGAGACTCCTTTATCTGACACGGTGTTGTATCAGAGAAATGTCTCAGTGAACACGTCCTTGTAAAAACCTGACATTGCTTCATGAGAAATGTGATTTCTCATAGTGGGAGTGATGTGTACACCCTCCGCTGCAGGTCCAGCTGGCTCTGCCAAGAAGACACGAGGAACTGAGAGACCTCGGCTAAAAACACCATTAAAAGAGAGGCAGTGATAAGTGCTTTGGTCGGTAAAATGCAATTTAGATAAGGACGAAGCAGTGGGCCAGTTTTGTTAGACTTGTTTTAAAACATGCCAACCATTTGACAGAAATCATACAGAGATGGGTACATGGGACACAAGGATTCACGCAGCTGGTCTTTCTGCCTTTTCTGGGCTGCATGCCTGTGTCGTGATGGAAGTGCCAGATGTATATGTGTGTGTGTGTGTGTGTGTGTGTGTGTGTGTGTGTGTGTGTGTGTGTGTGTGTGTGTGTGTGCGTGTGTGTGCCAAGTCCCAGAAGTCAGAGTTTTTCAAGGATGGTTGTGATTGTTCACTCAGCCTGTGCATCGGGCTGCACTTTGAAGTGTCAGCCTCACATACCTGGCTGACAAGCAGCAAAGATATGCGACTGGTTACTTGTCAAGTGAAATGTGTAAACAGCAGAGGAATGTCTTCAGTGGTGTCTTATTTAGGTTTGAAGAGTCAGAATACCAGACTACCATCCAAGTGTTTTTCATCAATTTAATTGAAGTTTATGAAATATGACAAAAATGCAATCTGAACATTTCATTTTAGATGTGTGTAGAAGATGAAGGTTGTTGTTTGTTTTTTTTTTCCAATGCATATTAAAGCTGCAAAATCATCTCTTTTAAAACCAAGCTTTGGAAATTTGATGCACGCCATCCTATCTGTCTGTGCCCTTACATTTCCGGACTGTATCCAAACAAATATAAAGACAAAATCCCCAAAATGTAATAAAACGGAGAAGTAAAAAATCTACTGCTGCTGATAGCTTGGCAAGAAAAGATGTCCACCACCAGCGAGGCTGTTTCTCAATATGCTGTAAACAAGATGCAGGAAATCAGAACTAGTAACTATATTGAAGTGAGTGCAGAGCTATGTGAAAATAAACTGTTGAATCTCTCATGAGAACGGGACTACAGTGATACATGAAATGTCACTGTGTATGTGCATTCACGTGGGCCTTTGCTGAGCTCTCTTTGGTGGTTTTGCAGTTTCCTTGAGGGAGTACTGAGACTGTATTCCCAGCCTGTAGAGAGTACCTGCTGACTGGATAGATGATACACGCACAGAGGGGAAGGAGCCTAGATGGCATAAGGCTCTATAAGCCAGTTAAAAATGTAAAGCTTCTCCGACAGGCACACAGATGCACAGCAGGCAGAGGTTCAGAGTATCAGAGGTGAGGCTGAAGATGGCAGCTCCCGTCTCCGTGGCTACGACACAAAAACTTGTGAGAAAAGGCAGCGCCGTGTTTTTTTTTCATCGCTCGCAAATTTCCTGTTTTCTTTATCACGTTCACGCTTCACCCACTTCCTTTTTTCATGGACGGTGAAGAAGATTTTGCCGTCAGTGTTTTCCTCGCTCCTCTGTAGTTTTGTCTCTGATCAGTCACATGACGGGAAGAGGAAAAGAGGAGCCTTGTGTAAACAGCTAAAGCTTTTCTCGGAGTCTCGGGGAGGATGCGACGGGGGAGCCGTTGAAAAATAAAGACACAGGTTTTCACAGATGTAGCAATTACGATAAAGTATTGGCGCTGTTGCTGTGTGGTTAAATGGGTGAAGTGTCTAAAAAGCCTCTTGAATTTTTATACAGCTGTGACTTTGCTTCACCCGACGCTCAGCTTAAACACAAAGTGGTAAACTCACTTGAATGGAGTTGCAAATGCATTAAGTGGATTTTTTTGAAGGGGGTTAAGGTTAAGGAGTAACGTGTAAGCAACAGTGCAGCTGCGCACTTATTTCAGTGATACAGTATCTGGCAAAGGGCCAGGACTGGAGCACTCTGAAATAGCCCCGTATATCTGGTGAGGGACAGGAGGCCAAACAGGCCACGGAGCAGACCTGCTCTTTGGAGTGCGCCAGCCTCAGGTCATAATATACTCTCTCTCTCTCGCTCTCTTTCTGTGTCTCTGAAAGAAATAAAGTTCACTTCCCCTGTCATCTGGACACAAGGCCAGGCCAAATCCAGGCGACGGACTGACTGGCAGCCGTGCTTTGATTTCATTGTTACTACGGAGGTGGATGACATTCATTGCATCCCTGTCCTCTCCACTATTTGCTGGGGGGGGGGTCGTTCCAACATCCTGCAAGAGGAGGGGTGCAAAATTAAGGATGCGGCGACAAGCCATCTGGGCCAACTTCCTATGTTTGCAAAACTCTGTCCCTGACTAAACCTTCCTGTACCTGCCTCACAGGCACACCGGACAGCTCAACTTCTTCCTCTGTGGCAATCCTATTTTTTTATTTTTTTTGTTTTTTGCTTGTCATCATTTTTATCGCTGAGAAATTGTTTCCCTTGCTGAGAAGGGAACCGCGCACATTCTGGTAAACTCTCTGTCCCGGCTCCTGGCAATAACATTTCTGTTGGGAAACATCTAAAATATCTTTTTTACAACCTGGTTGTAAAAAAATACAACCAAGTGCCAGAGATTAGCACAACCCAGGCCTGCTGCGAGGACTTGCAGGCTCCTAAAACTCAAGCTGTGACTGCTCAGAGGCCAAACTTTGAGGAGCCCCCATAACTGTGCTTGTTACCTAATTCCTGGAGATTTGGGCCATAAACAAGCCTCTGCCGCTGTGTCAAATCTCAACTGGGAGCTAAATCACCGCAGCAGCTTAAGATGCTGTAGAAAACAAGGGCAGAACAGGGAGGATCGGGTCATGGTGCCGAATGCCTAAAGGGAGGGAAGCTGGCAATTTCCTCAGGCTTTGCCAATGCACTCTTTCCCATGAACCCCAAGTGACCTCAGAAGTACAGCAAGAGGTATGAGTGACCAAAGATATGCTACAGGGACTTCAAAGTCACAGTCGTATAGACACACGGCTGCCTGACACTGAGCAGCAATTTAAAAATAATAGCAATGGTGGCTCTAGTTAAACTGATAAGTGCTCCAAATGATGCTTGTTTCTAAGCAACCGAGGCACTTCGGAGCATAGTATTAACTCTGTTATGGCCACCGTGTCCCAGCATCCAGTGTCCACCTTCAGAGGATCTGCAGAGGGATCGGGCTGGGAAAAAAAAGCTTATTCGCTTCCCGAGTCTGACCATGCTACTTAAAATAATTGTCCTTCCATTGGCTGGTGATGAATCTCATGCAATTAGCTTTGTATTAGCATATCAAGAACTATTAAAAATCATACAAAGCAATAATTTCGAAACCCCTAATTATTCTAGACACCTCAATTTGCCGCATCATTTCTGCGTCCATCCAAAGAAACTTGTGCAGGAAGCCTCATAGTCATTTTTCCACCACAGGTAAAAGCACTTGTATGTATAATTGTGCACACACTTAGTCCTTCATGGGTGTTTTATATGATTTTTTTTTTTTTACACTCAGAGAGTCACAGGTCAAGTATGCAGCCGGCGAAGCATTACTGAAACACTGTCTTTGTGCTAACTACAATATGAAACTCAGGCCAGCAGGAACATGATTGAAAGGACAGAAAGAGCGAGAGACAGGAAGAAAATCAATAGGTTAAACCTCCTCTGCATGGTAATTATTCCAAGTGTGGGAGAGTGCTTCAGGAATTCAAGGAAACCGAAGCAAAACAGAAACCTCCGACATTTCATCTCCACAGCAGGGACTCTGCAAGTGACCTTAAAGAGATCGTTCTTGCTAAACTTCAAAATAATCTTCTTTTCGTTTCTTAAATGTTGGAAGGGGAAACTGTTGTACTTTTCTTGTGTTGTCCCAGTGACCCAGTGCACTGAGAGCATTAGGGAGAGTAAAGCTGCCACTCTGTTTCATCAGAATTGAGGGGGCGACTGTGTCAGACGACTTCAGTGACCCGACATTCACACCCACTTCATGGTGTGATTGGCCAGATGTGCAGGGGTGAGAAAAGAGTCAAGGTTTTCTCTTTCTGTTACATTTCATGTAAACAATCACGACCATTATTGTTTTCTGTTATTGTTGTAATGAAACAATTACAGCAACTCCCTCCCTCTCGATGATAACTTTACAAAGCAGGTTGTGTGTAGCAGTTCTTTACCCCCAATGGGATGATTTACCCAGACTGTATCGACAATGGATGAAGCTAATGTGATGTCACCTGTTGATGTGTGGACTTTTGAAGCCAGGAGATCAGCATTAGAGCGTCACCATGTTGGTTGTTTGGAGCCAGAGGTGAATATATCTGGATATGAAGGAAGGAGTGAGGAGGCGGGTCTGACCCTTGAACCCGAGGACGCTGCCCAATGTGTATGAGACTCGACTTCAGCACTGAAGAACAAACCTGTCAGTCAAGCTAAGAAATTCATCTTCTTGAAGCCTAATATCTACTTAATGATGAAATGATTTTCAGACGGACCACCAGAATGAAAATAATTAACTTCAGCTAATGACATGAGAATGACTTATGGAGAATGTAATGACTGAGTATTTCATGATTGAAAATGACGATGTTTGAATTGATGCCAGTTGAAGACACAGCACTATTTGTACTTCTGAGTTGGCCTCATTTTTGAATCCCTGTTGTTTTGTCTATTTGTACATACAATCTAAAATAAATAAATGTGACGTTATAAATGTTTAAACCAGGGTTTTTCAACTCTGGTCTTCGAGACCCCATATCCTGCATGTTTTAGATGTTTCCCTATTCCAACAAACCTGATACAAATGACCAGGATTGTTATCAGGCTTCTGCAGAGCTTGATGATGAGCTGATCATTTGAATCAGGTGTTGGAAGAGGGAAACATCTAAAACATGCAGGATATGGGGTCCTGAGGAACGGAGTCAAAAAACCCTGGTTTAAACCCTGTGGAAAAGTTAAGGGATCAATAAAGGTACTACAATTAATCCTATGGGAGAAATTAATGTCCTCACCACGTCTCATCCAGTCTTTGGTGAAACGTTTCATCTAAAACCACCGGTGTCGCCGAACTTCACAGGATTCATCCTCTCTGCACCACGAGTGTTACCGTAACTCTTCCAGTCCAGATTAAGATTTTTGACCAAAAGTCAAAAATGCAGAAGAAAGTCTGAGGACTGTCAAACCAAGTGGAAAAGTTGTGTCTCTGTAGAATTTAGTGGCAGTCAAATAGTTGAGATACTTCCATCTGGACCAAGGCGGTGGATCAACCGATTGTCGCCTCCATTTGTGGAGTCATTCAGTTAGCACAAAAAGAAAAAAAAAGCTAAAAATTGGGCATGGAAAACATGCAAGGGGTCAGAAAAGTGAAAACAAAAATACCACAGATGGTTTTCATCAACTATCTAACACCAACATAGACACATATTTGGCTTCAGATTCCTGGTGTTGAAAGAGCTTATCTCTCAACTGTCTCCACTCATATTTGGGGTGCTGGTGCTTTAGCGTGATGGGAAAGTGAGTGACCAGACATCTGAATGCCCGTGGGGCCTTGCCAGTGATGAGTGAGGCACCGGACTCCCTATTTATTTGGACTTTACTGGAGAGCCCTTCCCACACGGTGCAGCAGCAGCAGCAGCAGAGTTCCTCCTTCATCCAAACTCCTCTCCAGCTGATAGAACAAGATATTGAAGGACGGACACCGTGGGTCCGCTCCTCAGAGCCCTGAGGTTGAATCCTGAGATCAGCACTGAGAATATTGTTGGCTAAAACAACTCAACCTCTATAAGTGGACAACTAGAATAATACCCAGAGTTGAGAGTCAGATTTCTGGGATGATCTGATCAAGCAGAGGTATGCGTACAGAAAACACTCTGCTAAAAGAAATATCAACACTATGCACCCAAGACACAGAGTAAGCCAAGGATCATTTGGCTCAAGAGCTCAACTTAAAAAAAAAAAAAAAAAAGATTGACTGCTTTCATATGTGTCTTTTTTTCCACCGTGACGGTTTTAAATATCTAATTATGCTGCAACAAAAACAAGGAAATTATGAGATGATGAATCAATCAGTGAATCACAGTTCATTTCAATGGTATCCCACACCCACAGTGTCCGTCTTAAATAAGATCAAATTTCTGTAGCTGTGTGATAAATGTTTTGAAATAGCCATAATTCAAACCAGAGACAGAGCGTGACAGGAAGATGGTAGAAAATGGCTCGAGGTGAAATCCTGAAGCTTTATAAAAGCAGCTGCTGCATAATTTATATCCTCTCTTGAAAATGACAATGACTTCTGGGCTGGCAGGGCTACAATCCACTCTCTCTCTCAATCTCCCCCTCTGATCTCAATAATGGGAAGCCACTGGTGTCATCGTGCTTGCATCAGACTCAGAAATGTCTTCTTAATGTCACACATTTGTATATTGCTGACAGATATTTTGGGAGGTTAAGAGGTTTTAGCAAAACACTTCAGAGCAAAGACAAGACAAAATTACTAGTGGCAAACTTTTTAAAAGTCACGACAAGGTGAATATCGATCTGTTTAAAGTTCATCCTTTCTGTGTTGGAGTTGTCATGCTCTGAATTTATGAGCTGTGCACCTCCAGTAACCCTCAATAAGACTGTGTTGCACCTAAAACAATGAGAAAATCTTTTGGTTCATTTTCAAAAACAGCAGCAACACTAAGCCAG
Organism: Pseudochromis fuscus; assembly: GCA_900323345.1. Taxonomy (NCBI): domain Eukaryota; kingdom Metazoa; phylum Chordata; class Actinopteri; family Pseudochromidae; genus Pseudochromis; species Pseudochromis fuscus. The sequence continues at coordinate 8,014 of OOFC01049455.1, read as the reverse complement.
CACACGCTCTCCTTATCTCACCGCTCTACCTTGATGTGGCACTCGATGCCACAGGTTCCTACTGCGAGGCTGCACTTGAAAAAGGCTGAGTTGTTGAAGCAGTGTAGCTCCAGGGTTGTTCGGGGAAACTGTTTTTATTTTATGCCTTTAGCCTCAACAGAGAAAGATCGGGGCTGTGAACAGCTAAACTAAAGCTATGCAAATAAGTCTGTCAACAGATACTGCTACTCAGTCACTAACGAGCACAGTGAGTGTGTGTGACGACAGAAATGAAATTGCGAGGTTTATTCATATTGCAATATTCATTTTATGAAGGTTTTCTCTTTGTTTTAGTGCCTGCAAATGTTTGGACGGAGCTCAAAAGAAAATAATGTGGAAAAAATGTGTCACATATTGTAAATCATCGCTGAAAGTTTCGCACATTTAAATAACTTTGCTCATTTGTTAATTATTGTTGTTGGTTTATACTACTTTACTGTACATATTCATATATCTTTACTTATTACTTCTGTGCCTTCAGTGTTTGTTGACTTGTCAGGTTGTATCTGTATTGTTGCTGCTGTAACAAAGTGATTTCCAATGAAGGATCAATAAAGTAGCTTTTCTATTATGTTCTATTATGCTCTCTATATCTGAGGCCTGTGTCTCCGTCCCTGTTGTGCATATATGTGAACCACCCAGCACAGCTCAGTGATATTTATGAAAGGAGTCATCCCTCCACCCCACAGTTATGATTTGGGCGGACATATGGTGACTGCCCCCCTCACAAAAGTCTCCCCAGTTCTTTATGAACAGCTGTTCGACAGCAATCAGTGATGAACAATTCAAACATTCAGCCAAAAAAAACCTCTCAGACATACTATCAGTTAGTGAACTCAGTCCAAGGAGCATGTATATCTGATTTAAATAGTGCAGAGAGAAAAAAGTTGCACTTGTTTTACAACTTTTCTGGACACACGGGTAACAACAAAGCACATATAGACAGATTTTTGCTGAAAGAAATAAGATTACATAAAAAGACAACTCCTTGAAAGTCCAAAGAGATCCGGACCCCCACCCTACCCCCACATGGCAGTCCAGTCTACTGCATCTGCTGGAGCTCTCCTCTGCCTCCATAATGTGACACACATGCATAAGTGATGTAAAGTCACTCACAAAGTCAACACAATCTGCTTTTCTTTTCTCCCCGTGAGTTTCATCAATTAACAGCTGCGTCCTTATCAAACACAACAACAGCATGCCTCCCCCTAGTGCCTATTTGCATGTAGACTTGGAGACTGACACTGTGGTGCCTTATTATTAATACACTGCCACGCTGAGAGGCACACAAATGAAAAAAAAAAAAATCCGAGTGGTAAATGATGTCCTTGGTGTTTTTAAAATGTAAATATATAAACATTTCATATGCACAAACAGAAGGGGGGCAAAGTAGGTCGACATGTGAGGAGGTCATGTTTTGGATTGAATATGACGCATTCGTTTTAAAACAAAGTAGAAATGTTCCCACTACAACTAACAGCGCAGAAAGTAGATGATACACACATTCAGGACTTAAACCCGCGGCTAGATATGAACAAAACTTTTGATCTGAAAAGCTCAATAATCTTCAGATAAATTAAAAACAACAGTGTAAACAATCAGCTGAGAGAAAAGTTGTGCGCGCAAAACTTTCAGACTCACCTGAGGCGTATGCTAGTCCAATCCAAGTCCGACAGAAAAACGTAAAATCTGTCTTCATCTCCAGATCTGCACTCCAGAAGAGCAGAAGCATGAGCGATGGGTCTTTTAATTAAAAAATAATGATGATTTTTAAAAAAAAAAAACACCGGTGGAGACTGTGTGGAGGTGGTTTGAATGAAGCTCCGTGGATGAGAGGGGGGTAAAAACTCAGGTGAACCAATCGATGCCTGCCTGTCTGTCTGTAAGGCTGCTGTGCACATAGAGAGGACAGAGCTCACCAAGGGCTGAGGAAAAGAAAAAAAAACGTGTTTTCCCCCTCTTTTGTCAAAAGGATGCGTAAGGCACTGAATGGGATTTACAATGATTTCCTTTTCCTTTGCTCGTGACCGGAGCGCACGCACGCACACCCACCTAGTTCATAAAACAAGCTGAATTGAAGGGGTGTGAGTGAGTGTGTGGTGGTGGGTGTGGGGTGTAAGTGGGTAGGAGGAGGAGGAGGAGGAGTGGAGGGGGGGTGCCCCAACATCCATCCATGACAAATTTCCTTCCTGCACATTAGTTTCATCCCCTATGTTACAGCAATCGATGGAGGATATAATAATAAGTGTAATGAGAACACTTTGCATTTTCCATTTGTTGCTGTGAAACTGTTTAGAATTGATTTTCATTTCATGGATTTTTCAGACCATTTAAAATGACGCCTAAAAAGCTCAGCAGGTAATTGTAATACCATCAGAAAGAGCATTACAGTGTCACCACAGGAGGGGAACAAACACCTTGGAGCAAGATGCCCCACAGTCACAGCTACTGGAAGAAACGCTATGTTCTCCATTTTCTCCTTCAATCCACACATTACCTCCTCTGTCATTCTCCTGACACTAGTTTATCTCAGCTTCATCTTGTTCAGGTCAAAAGCCTGTCGTTAATTTTAAGCAGAGAAAAGTGATATTTTGTCTTCCCCGTGTTAAAAAAACAAAACAAAAGCTGAGCTGAGTTGAGCCTCGGGAGTGCTTCTCTATTAAGAGTGTGTAATTATTCATTGCTAAGGGTCAGATGTAGCGATGGCTCCAATAAAAAAACTTTGCAGAGTTCTTCCAGGCTTGTCCAAATCCTGTTAACCCTCCTCCACCCGCACATCCATCTTCCTCAGGGAGTCCTCGGAGTGTGAATAAAAATCGTGTACTGAGCACAACATGCCCCCAGTGAGACACTATCAGCCTGGTTTTATTTTACAGGAGAGGGATTTTGAGAAAATTGAAAACCTGTGTACCATATACACTCAGAAAAAAGAGGGGTACTGCGAGTGTGCACTTAGGTGATCGAGTGCGCACTTTTCGATGGAGTTTCAAGTGTGATTTTTATTCAATCTAGTATTATCAATCTCAGACAGCTTCACTTTGCAGCACCAGGAGTGTGCTGTAAAATCAATGCTGCATCTCCACTTGGAAATTCATTAAAGCAATAATCCCATCCAGACTCCTTCCTTACTGTGGAGCTGCTCAGTCCACTCCTCAAAACAGCAGCTGTCGATAAGACGAATGAGGAGCAATATTTTTCCTCGGTGTGAATATGTTGTTACACTCAGTTATTTGGGAGCTGTGAGGAGTCTGTGAAGTACAGGGAGTCAAAGGATCACCGAGTGTTGTTGTGGGCATGTGTTTCCCACCTCAGATCCCTTACGGCAGTACCACCTCCATGACCTTAAAACACAATGTTGTGATTGAATGGTTGTAATTAAAATGTTCCCCTGGTTTCAGTCCAGCGGCGCCCTCGGCTTCAGAGGAAAATAAACACACTAAATCGTGTTGATAGTCTAACAAAGCTTTGTCCTGGGAGTTATTGAATCTCATTACGAATATAAAACAGATAATGTCATAAACGCCTGAAAACACTTGAATGGCCAATTTAATAAGAAACTGAACACACAAGCCAGTTGGACAATACCAAACAATAGCGCTCATGCAGGACAGCGTTTGAGTTTTTAATCCTGCTTTGCTCCTGAGAGACAACTGAGGACTCAAGGACCCGTCCTTGAAGTACCAGCACTCCATCCGGCCCATCCTCAGGTCAGGAAACAGATTACAGCTCCACAGCTACTATCATAGGAAGGATGTGGAGCACGCATGCAACCCGCTCACTCTCTCGGTGAAGTTCATGCCCACAGGCCTGTGAACCGCTCGGCCGAGCTAAACTTTGAAGTAGCTGTCGTGTACAAAAGAGTCTTTTTTTTGTTTTGTTTTGATTGCGGCAGCCAATATTTTCTTATAAGTTGTAGGTCATGAGGGCCATGATTCAGTAGATATGACAGCTCCCCCCCCACGACTAGAGGAGCAGCAGTCTCTCAATTCAATTATTCACCAAATAATCAGCCTTGAAGCGAATGCACTGAGTGGATTACAGCTGAACTCCCGAGATTTGTCGATGACGCAGATTAAAGCTGTTTGGACCTGAACTTCAAGTGCTTTCTTTCAACTAATTAAATCCAAATCTATCTGAATTGATTCTTTAGCCACTTGGAGGCAGCACAACAAGCTGAAACAAAACATTCATATTTTATCACCTTTCAAAGCCAATTTGTACGGAAAATACTCAGAAGGCCACTTTAGATTTATTTTTATGTTTGTGTACATCAGACCAATGTCATCGTGATATTCTGTCTGATCTCCAACAATCTGGCTTCATGAATTTGTTTATGAATCAGTCACTAACTTTGTGCAGTGTAAAGATTTATTAAGGGTTTGTCACAAGAGGAGTAAGAATGAACCAAAACATTTACAGACATCTCCCATGATTTGTTGGCTTTTTTGATCCTTTTCGCCACAGTACATACACATACAGTTGGTATAATTGTAGGACAAGGAAACTGCCACTGCACCTTTACCAGAAATGAGCTCTTGTTAGCATTTTGCATCATTATCCACCGGTCTCTGGCTTGCTGAATGATTTCACCACTCTTCCATGAAAAATCCCCTGAGGTGCAAGATGTGTGTGAGTGAGTGTTTATACATGTACTGTCTGTTTCAAATCCCTCTACCATATTTCAATAGAATTCAAATCTGGACACTTTTTATACTTGGCTATTTTATAACCTTTGATTTCTTCTTTTTGAACCGTTCCTCGATGGGTTTGTTACTTTGCTGAGGATCCAGTTGAAAGATCCACTTCCAGTTCAACTTCAGCTTTGGACAGGTGGCCTGTTGCATTATCTTCAAACACTCTTTGATGGTGCAGAATCCATAGTTGAATCAATGACTGAGAGCAGCCCCAGTCTCCGGAGGCAGTGAAGCAACCTCAGACCAGAACGTTTCCACCACCATGTTTAACAGTTGGTGTGAGGTTCTCCTCCTGAACGGCCAAACAACAGGAAACATTATCCCACTGGGCCTGGGCTTTGCCGAAATGTTCACTTGGAAACTTGAATGTTATTTATGTGCAAAGACACTCCTCCAAGAGTTACCTGCACATCAGGCCAAGAAATTTTGGGACTTTTTTTTTGCATTCGGGCAGAATTTCCTCGGTGGGTAGCTCTGGGCAAAGCAGTACTTTATACCACTTGTACATGATGTTGACAGATGGAAGTGGGGGTACAATGAATATGAAGATGTACTTATTATTTTCACGTGACTAGCTTATTTTTTATGTGTTAAAATGATTAAAACAGCCACAAAACATCAGGACTTTATGTTTTACAACCTCAACTACAACTAATGACTCCAAAACCAACTATTTGTACTTGTTTCAGTTTTCTTATGTCCGTATTGTATGCTTTTATTTTGATTGTAACTATTTTAATTCATGATTTACACTCTTTAATCTGTTATGTGCCTCTTGTCGTGTTGTTTTATTTAGGTTAATTTTAGTTTAGCTACTTCTGAAGACCTTTATTTGTGTATTTTTCAATTATTTGAATGTTTTATGTTGAAGATTTTTTCTTTTATAATTTATTTAATGTTAACTGTTTGTTTGGTTTGGGAGTAATTTAATTTAGATACTTCCTCCTATGTCATGTACAGATTGTAATATCAACAATAAATCTGACTTTTTTTTTTTTTTTTTTTACATATTTGCACAAGTAAACACCTGAAACCCACCAAATATAGTGACAGACTCAAAGTAATAACACTGATTGATCACTTTTAATAAAGATTTTCTGAGATCACTGAAGTAAACCCTCATTTACAACGACGCCGAAATTACACCGCATAAATTCAACAATAAAAAAAAATCAAGGTGAAAGCAGTTACCATGAGAATGACTATAAATAAAATGTGATGAACTCACTTTGTCACATGACTGTAAGCTGCCATCCATAAATTAATTAATTAAAATAGATTAAAACAATTCAGGAGAGCTGAGAGGAGCTGAGGAACTGAGTAATAATCTTTTAAGTTTTTCAGTAAAAACAACTCTTTCCCTTTCTGGTAATTAAAAAATAATTAGTTTCAAACCTAATATCATCACTTGAAAATACATACACGAGAAATAATATATTTTGTGGGTTTTTATCACTACACTATCAAAATTTCTCATCAGCCCAGCTTTATTCTCAGGATGCTACCCACCACAATTTAATTACACTACTAGAATTATATAATACTGAGATGCATATCAAAACCTAAAGGTAGCTTTCCAAGAGCACAGAGGGTCTAAAGAGAGCTGCTGCCTGAGGAGATAAAGATATTCTTGTTGTACAAAAAAAGAGGCTCTCTCATTATCTGAGTCTGAGTCTGCATATCTAGTGTGTAGAGTGTGTAATGAGTGCGTTGCGGCTGCACCCGCGCCATGCAGCCGCTGTGCAGGAAAGGCATCGGTTCCCCTCTGGTGTGGTTCATTGCTCCTCTTTTCCAATTAGAGGAGCAGGCTGCAGCATCCTGCAAACCCACTGTCACTCTGTTTACGCGGCCTTTCACCCCGCAGGAGGAAACAGGACGTCAGCACTTTGGTGTGTTTGTGAAGATAACCGAGGGCCCGCCCATTCTCGCCGTTCAAGTGTCACAGACGAGTCATGCATTGAAAAGTGCCAGTCCAGGTGCAGGCCGGAGACAACCACCCTCCACTCTCTGCTCTCCTGTTAAATCGCTTTGGACCGCCATCAACCCGTAGCCCCGCCTTCTGCTTTGATGATTCTTAATAACATCCTTGATCATTTAAGTAGGGTCGACTTTAAACTTCCACAGGTCATCAAAGAGTGCGGTGTCACAGCTGCGGGGAAAAAAAATCCATCACAGACAGTGTTTGTTCAAGAAAGAAAAATCGATTTGGTTTATTATTTGCTCCAGCAGGTTTTACAATATCATTTCTTTTAAATCAAGAAATTGTTTTATTATATATATTTTTTTAAAAGTGCATTGGTGTTTATAACTACAGCACGTGGTGGAAAAATGCTAAATAAAAATGCATACACTCATCATCACACTTTCCTTCAGCTGAAAGAAATGCATGCAAATGTGTTCAGACAGACACGTATAAGAGACACAAGTGAATGTACAGATGGTCGCAAATTAAGGTGGAAATCATAGGAGAGTTACCTCATCAGAAAACCCATTCAAAGGAGAAAATGAACAGTTTTTTTTCAGACTAAATGCATAAAACATGAAGAACCATTTAATCAAATATAAGATTTCACAGTAAAGTGCACGATTCATCGAGGCTGATTAAAAAACCTTTTCACAAGTGAGTTTAAAGATAGTCTGATGTGATGAGATAATTATTCAGAGCATCATTTCAAAGGTCAACTACCTACGTTTACTAAAAGGTATTTGTTGCAGAACTAGCATGTTAGTCATAAAATCTACTTTAGATTACAATGTTTGATGTTGCATTGAAACTGAATGAGCCTCATCAGAATGATTATTCACTGGAATGACATAACATTTTAAGGTTGTTTTTTTAAGTGAATTTCAAATAGATCCAGTCATAAGTAAAAAGTAAAAGTACAACCTAAGATTTTATCCGCTTGTGATGTGGCACAGTGATGCAAATAATGGCAGTGCTGACTTGTAAATGCAGAAGATAACAGTCTTTGGTCATTGTGTGAATGCACAGCTCTTACAATCTGAATGGGGTTGACTGATCACAGCCATGTTAACCAGACAGAGGAAGAGGAGGGTAGTGGAGGAGCTTTATAGGGTGAGGTTTGTGTCTGCGGTCACTGATGCACGGACTGAAGAAGGGGAACACCTTGCCCCTCGGCCCGCTGGCGAAGGTGTAGAGCAGGCTCATATCGTCGGCGTTGAAGAAGGACACCTTCCTCTCATCACAGTCTAAGAAAACCCCGAGTCTCTGCGGCGAGGACACGAGCAGCAGCCTCGTCCACGGCTGCGTCCCGGCCGAG
>OOFC01049454.1:2360-19096 GCA_900323345.1 Pseudochromis fuscus | reverse complement strand
TGTTAGAGAAGGAGCCAGCTATGCCAGTTGGACCCAGAGGCATAAATGCAGACTTTTCCCAGTTTACCCTGTACCCTGAGATATTTCCAAATGTTTCAAAAGTTTTAAGGAGATATGGTATTGATTCTGATGGATTACTGGTGTAAATTGGGATATCATCGGCATACAGGGAAATGTAATGGGATGTATTCTGTACCTGAATTGGAGCCAATTTCTCTGACTGCCTGACCAACTGTGCTATGGGTTCCACTGAGAGACAGAATAACAATGGGGATAAAGGGCAGCCCTGTCGCGATGAACGGGATATAGGAAACCTGGATGAACACACACTGCCGGTTAACACAACTGCAGAAGGATTAGCATAGAGAGTTTTAATCATGTTGATAAAATCTACTGGGAAACCCATATGATAAAGCACAGCCCACAGATAGCTCCATTCCAGCCGGTCAAACGCCTTTTCAGCATCCAATGACAAGATGGCATTTTGATTGTCAGATTTAGAAGAAGCATTTATAATATGGAGTAAACGGCGAATATTATCAGAAGCTAGTCTAGATTTAATGAATCCACTTTGATCATAATGGATCAGTTGTGTCATATGCTGTTCTAATCTGGTGGCTAAAATTTTTGCAAAGACTTTGAGCTCTGTGTTGAGGAGGCTGAGTGGCCGGTAGGAGGAGCGCTCCATGGGCGGCTTATTACTTTTAAGTAACAAAGAGATGACGGCCATATTGGAACTGTCACTGAAAGATCCTTTGATTATTGAATAGTTGATCATTTCTAAGAATAAAGGGCCAGGTTGTGGCCAACAGGCAGCATACAGCTCTGGAGGTATTCCATCTATCCCAGGTGCCTCACCCTTATTCATTGAATTAATAGCTTTACTTAATTCATCCAGTGTTATTGGTTTAACTAAGGAGCTAGTTACATCTGGAGTTAATTTACATAAGTTAAGAGAACTTAAAAAATCACTACATGCTTTTTCATTATAATTTACTTCCAAAGTATATAATTTGCTGTAAAACTTTTTAAATGTGTGATTGATTTCTGTAGGATCTGAACTCACAGTGCCCCCTTCTGTCGTGATGGCAGAAATGTTGGCCAATTGTTCATTGGTCCGAATTTTTAAAGCTAAAAGCCGGCTTGGTCTGGCACTATTTAAATAATGTTTCTGCCGTGTCCGCTGTATTTGAAATTCAGCTTTCTGCCTTAACAGATCACTTAACTGTTCAAGTTTTTCCAGACGCTTTTTTATGTTTTCTGGTGTAATTCTAGTTGTCATTTCATCTTCTAAAGTGGCTATTTCGGTTCCTAGCATCTTAATTTTAAGTTTCTTTGTTTTATTTAGCTGAGAGGCAAAACCTATAGTTGTGTTACGGATGCATCCTTTAACCGCTTCCCAAAGTATTCTAGGATCATCCACTGATTTCAGGTTCACACTGATAATGACCAGCATCTCTTGTCTCTTCTCTCTATCTTTCTGTCCCACTCTCTCTCTGTCCTTTTGTCTCTGCCTGTCCCCCTGGTCGCCGTGGCAGTGGGGCCCCACAAGAGTCCGGTCTGCTGGAGGTTTCTTCCTGTTAAATGGCAGTTTTTCCTTTCCACAGTCACCAAGTGCCAACTGCCAAAGTGCTGCTCTTGGGGGGACCGGCTGAGGGTTCCCGCTCTCACTCTAACTTGTTGCGATTGAATTCCCTGATTGATTGTCTGATTTCTCTGTTTTTACGACTGTAAAGTGTCTGTGAACATTGTTAAAAGCCCTTATAAATTAAATGTATGATTATAATTATTATCATGGGCCAATGTGGTAGGACGAAACTGTTATGGTGTCCAGGGTGTGTATTGTTTTGTGCTGCTGTTGCTCCTCCTCCCCTCCTCCCTTGCTTTCCTCCACAGGCTGGCCTCCAATTGGAGCGATTAGGGTGGAGGATAAAAAGGAGGAGGAGGGAGGCCACGCCCTCTGACTCTCACTCCGAGGCAGCAGCAGCACCAGGAAGGTTTGGGTTTTGGTTCCCCCCCTTTTGTGTTTGGTTGGTTACTTTCCGGTTCAAGATGGCATGGGTTTCTTTAGTTTGTTGTTTTAGTTTGAGTTGGAGACCTCCAGTAGTTCAGTTTGGCGTTTTTCTTTTCCTCAGTTAGTTCAACCATTAGGAGGTTTAGTTAGGGGTGGTGGCTGGTCTGAGGGTCCATTGCGTGGCTCACCACGTCCACCACCCCTCTTTTGTTTCTTTCGGCCGGGGTCTCCTTCTCTTCTTGGTTGATTACTTTGGGTGAATGTTTTTTTTTTTGTATTTTTCCAAGAATAAAACACTTTAAAATCAACTTTTGTGTGGCGTCCTTATATGTTGTGGCCTCATTTTGAGCCCGTATTTAGTGGTTTATCTAAATTCTTATGAGCAAACAGCACAGCACACAGCAAACTTGGCTAGAAGGAGTCGAAAACTATTTCAAACAGTAGCCTGCTGCATAGACATCATAAATAATGTTACAGAAGCACATTTACAAGACCAATTCCTCAGTCAAACCAACTGTCAACAAGGCAGAAGGTTCTCTTGCTGATGTCACTTCCTGCTTCTTCTCCAATCTGCGCATTTTGCCCAGTGCTAATGCTATTTGGTAGTCCGTATTTGAAATCATGAATTTTATGTACAAACCAAGTGGTTAATCATTGCCACTTATTGCTTCCCACCCAGTTTATTATTTCAAGAATAATGAAATCACGTCTCAAAATCTTGTCATATGTCCTTTAAGACACATAAAAGATCATACTTTATGAATCCCACACCAGAGAAATTCTCTAAATTAGAGCTACTTTATGTTCTCGACTGAGATGAGACGAGGGCAGAGAAATGTCTTCAAACAGCTTTATCTCCCAGGTATATTTTTGGCTGAGCAGGAAGAGGTTGGACAGAGGGAGATGGATTGTGTATTCCCCTTATGTGAGAACCGAGCAGCAGACTGGGCCAGAGTGTGGCTGGCAGCTTGATCACAGGCTTGGGAGGTGAACAATCTGCAGTGTAGCTGTTGTGATTTATACAGAACAGCTGTCGGGGGGTCAAATCATAGCACGCAAGTAGCAGCCAGTGACATTCATCAAACAGAAAAAGATGTATGTATTTAGTTGTGTCTTCTCTATTGGAGATGGATGTGCTTTCTGATGCAGCCCACCTCTGAGAAATAAAGGGAGACTTCAGAGGGGAAGAAAAGAGAAGGAGAGAGCAAGACGTGGACTCCCAGGCTGCCACCGGACTTTATTAGTGGCATCCCAGTAATATAACCACTTCTCAGAGGACAACCATTGAATTTCCTGTTCCTTCCAAATCTCGGCCAAAAATTAGGCCATCATTACCTCTGGTAAGGAGAACTCCTGCTGCAGCCTGGAGAGTGAAAACAGACTGAGCCAGATAGTGGAGCAGATAAGTGTAACAATCGTTCATTTCTAGAAACAAGCACTAAAATTGGCACAAATACTCAATGGGAATTGCTCTTTTGATAAAACCTTCCTTTACCATAATATAATCATAATTAGGATTAAGTGTCATAGGTATAAGTATCATTGGCACCATCAGTCCAATATAATATTAGATGTTCATGTATTCACCTATACTTGTTTGTCACTTGTTGTCTTGCTGCCTGGATGTATTTCAACTCCTCTAAACCTCCCATTGCAGCATTCGGACTTGCCTCCACACTTGGTCAGCTGTCTCTGCAACGGGTGGGAGCTCTGGCCGAATGATCTTCTACAGATCTCCTGGTCCTGCCCCAGTTGGCAGGAGTCTGCTTTTCTGGTTGACGTACTGTTAACTGACTCCAGATGCAGCCCGCCTGGTAGGCCGCACGCTTCACATGCTGCTTGAGTGCTGCTCAGGTTGGAGGAATGCCTTCGTTCGGCCTCTGCTTCTGAGCAGGAGGATGTCGTTGATGACTTTGATGAGGACTGCCTCAGTACTGGGTTTTGAGACCGGATTGGAAGGATTCAAGCAGGTTATTGGAGGTAAGGTGGGCTCTGAGCTGTGAGTCAACAGTTTGTTCCAGGATTTTGGACAAGAAGGGAAGATTTGAGATAGGGTAGAAGTTAGCTGGCTTTTCAGGATCGAGGCCGGGTTTTTTGATGATGGGTGTGACCACATCTCAGGGTTTGAGGGGCAAACCAGAGCTGAGGGAGGCATTAATAATGTCCATGATGAGTGAAGAGATAACAGGGAGGCAGTCCTTGATGAGTGAGGATGGCATGGGGTCGAGAGTGCAGGTGGACGTTTTCATCCAAGTCATGATGGTTGGTAGTTGTGGAGAGGATACAGGACAGAACTGGGAAAGGGGCTGAATCATGTGTGGTGGTGAAGCAGACGGGGAGATGGGAGGGATGCCAGACACGGTGAGGTTTCTGTAGATGGTGTTTGTTTTTGTTTGAAAGGATGAAAGGGATGATTGGCACTTTTCGGTGGTGAATGATGAGGAGGTGTTGTCATGGGGCTTGAGGAGGGAGTTGATGGTTGGAAACAGGGCTTTGGGGTTGTGTGAGCCAGAGTGGACAAGGTGAGGATAGTAAGTGGACAAGACAGAGTTGAGTGTATCATTGTATTGACTGTATTTGTATTGCTGCCAGGATGTTCAACTGTCTCCCTGCCCTGCCCCCCTCCCCCTTTCAGCCTCCTGCACACAACTCTCTGCATATTTGTATATTTTAATTGCTTGATGTAATACTGAACATTTTTATAATACTTTTTAGTATTATATTTATATGTTTGTCTATTTTGTTTTATTATATTTTGGGTTTTTTTCTTTATATTTTGTTATCTTGTTATTCTGTGAGAGAGATTCAGGATTTTCTAATTTTCTCTATGTCCTGTACTTAAAGACTTTAATTGACATTAAAGAAATCTTGAATCTTGAATAAAGGGATGGATGTGCTCAGCATATATGCTCAGTCAGGAGGTGGTGTTGCTCAGTTGGTCTTAAGGGGTCAACATGTGCCATGAAAATATCCCCCACACCATGACAGCACCTCTATCAGAAGGTGGTGGAGGGTGGGGGCACCTCTCTAGCCACCAGTCCACACTCCATGTTTGGTCTGGGTTGGGACTTGAACTGGCGACCCTCAAGTTCCCAACCCAAGTTCGTACCCACAGAGTCACTGCTGCCCCATATCAGTGTGAAGTGTTGATACGAACCAGGATGGATCAAAACTTTATGTTGTTTAACCTCTGACCATCTGAAGGTTTCAGCAGAAATCAAGACTCCTCCGATCAGCACTAGCGGCACCAGGATTTTGGTTGTGGGTGTGCCACCAGAAAACTGGACGGGCCGTTAAAATAAGAGAAAAAAAAAACAGGTTCCCTTTCATTTGTGTTTCATCAGTTTTCTGAAGACAGACTCAGGAGTAGCCTCCCTGTGGTGTCGCTGTCCTCAGCTCAGTGCTGAAGTGGACAAACACATACACCTTGGCAGTAAGTCTAACTTACCTATGGGAGGACTTGATGGGGAGAGGGCAGCTGAGCTGGACGGTAACTCGTCACTCCTATTGTTACTTAAACCTTTACCCCGAACATTTAGCCGGTGACAGAAAGAGATGTGTGTCAATCAAATTGCCATAGTTCCTCAACCATTTACACTGGCAACATGATTCCAGATGACTCTGAAAGCCGACAGCGGAGCTTCATCCACTATCATAATATAACATGTACGTCACAGCATGACTCCATTCCCCTGTATTACTGCTGTAATGTATGTAATATATATGAAACCCTCCACTTGTCGACTTTCAGATACAGCAGGAGCTACGTCGCTGGGACAAATGGCCGAGGAATTACGGTAAATTGATTTATGCTGGTCACTCTGTATCACTGACGAGACGCTCGGTGTTAAATGGCCGGAGTTTCCTCCTCCTGCTCCTCAGAGTGTTTCTTGATAAGTGTAAATGAAGACAAGCTGTTTTACTTTGCAGTGTTGATGTACCATGCTCGCTAACAGCTACTGTCTCTGTCTGTCTCTTCAACTCGCTGCTTGAAAGGCTTGTGCGCCAACTTCATTCATGTCACTGGATCACCTGCTGGTGACGATGGCACCTGTGGGCGGGCTTAAGAGTCCACACCTGGGGTACAAGCTGCTGATTGGCTGAGACACTTCCACTCAAAGCTTTCTTCAGGCTGCTTATTGGAGGAACAGCAAGAATGAACTAACACTGTGCCTAAAATCCCTCACGAGGGGCCTGGGTCAAAATGGGTGGCCCCGGGTCCACTACTACAGGTCCAATACTACAGGTCCAATACTAGCACTGGGGGTGCTGACCAGGCGGCACTTTCCAGTTTTCATTGTCCAGTTTTGTTCAGGTTGCGTCCACTGTAGCCTCAGCTCTCTCAGGACTGACCCGTGCTGTGGATTGCTGCTGCTGCAGTCGACCTGCTGTAGGGATGTTGTGTTCAGAGATGAGCAGATCTTAGACCTAACGAGTCCACAGGGTTTTCTTTCTATCAGCTCCAACCAGTGAGAACTTTCTTCTCTGACCTTTGACATCAACAAGACACAGAATCAACTCTCACTGGATATTTTATGTCTGTAAAAACAGGATGAGGTGAAAATTCCACAAGTTTCTGAAACAGTCCCAACAACCCAACAACCACGTCACATTCAAAGCCATTTTCTGCCCGACCACATTTTGCATGCCATTTACTTTCTGTCATGTGATTGGCTGATTATATATATTTGCTTTCATGCAGTGTACCTAATACAGTGGCCACTGAGTGTATAATGAGGGTCAAGTGGGGCCCAACAACAAACCTTTAGCTCCTCCGGTAGCGCCTCCATTTCTTTGTGAAAACAAATAGTATCTGAACACAAAGATCCAGCAGTGTGCACTAAAACATATGTCACAAGCAATTCCTACATTTCAAAAATGCCACACAACAGCAGGAAACCTTGAAGTGCTGTTCGAGTTTGGTGCAGAAAATTTGTGAGTGTGTGAAGTAAGACGAGAAGGAAGTCTTCAGGTCAGGACTGAAGAACTGAAATGACAAATGCTCCTGATTTGCAAGCTAATGTCTTGGTGGTTTTACTGGAAGTGTCAGAAGAAATGAAAGAAATGAGGGTGGTGTGCAGACCAATGCACAGGCACAGTATTCAGAGGAGGTCTGCTGCTAAATGAATCCTCAAGAGAGAGAAAGTCCACCAGATATCACCTCAGTCCAGGGGCTCGTCTGTGAAATATTTATTAAGATTCAAGCTGATTGGCTCGTCTGAACAAAGAGAGCCAAAACCCAACAATTCACACATTTTCATAATCATGACAAACTATTCATTAGCATCTAGCAGTGCTGCTGGCAGGCAATCAGTCAAGCCTCATATCTCACCTATTAAATCTTATTGGTGTGCACTTTCATTAGGCCTTTCACATTTGGAGCTAATTTAAAGAAAAGGGAACCACATGTGTAACAAAAAAAAACCCCTGAAAACCTCATTTGCATGATTTGGAAAATGATGTTGTTTGTAAACTGCCTCCAATTAAGCTTGTGAAGGATACAGCAGTGAATGTGTTTCAGATGAAGAAGAGGAGGAAGGAGCTTTGCTGCCAAAACAAAACACCTGAGAAAAGCTGAAGGCGACCGGAGCTCTGACAGCTCTGCAGCAGCCATGATGGTTTCTACCTTACACTGAGATTCTGAGGGTCAAATATTCACAACATTCAAATGTCCTCAGACTGGAAATCATTTCATCATGTCCTTGATTTTTATTGTTTAAGACTAAAATAAATTCTCTGTTCAAACCTTGTATTATTTTGGCCACTGAGTGGACAGACACACTGGACACCCTCCACACACTGACAGTGGGAGTGTGTCCAGTGCTCACTTGGACTTTTTGTGGTCATTCTGGTTTATCTCTGTGCAGGCATATTGGACTGTTTTCCTGTGGCCTCCTGCATGTCTTTGTGGTTCTTTGTGGCTCTGAGGTGGTATTGTACTGGATCTCTTTGTGGTTGTTTTATGGCGCCTTGTGGAGGCTTTATTTGTCGTTGACGTCATTTTTGATCTTATCCCATTTTCATTTTTTTCTGTTTGTGGTCACTTTATTTTTATTTGTGGTCACATTGCATCATGTGGCCATTGGGCCTGTTTTGTGGCCATTTTGCATCTGTTTGGTAGTTTCTGTTTTTTATTGCAATCATTTGAAATCTCTTTGTTGTATTTTTAAAGTTCTTTGTGGTGTTTTCCTGTTTATCTGTTGTGTTTGCATCTATTTTTGAGTCATTGTAACCATCTGTTTTCTATTGTTCATTTTTCTATGGCTGTTTTGAACGTCCAGAGTTTTGAGAGTGTTTTGCTTGTACTTGTAATGTTTTGTTTCATTTTGAGTCTCATTGTTGTCACATGTGATTGCTGTACCTCGTGTCATCTTGTATCTCTTTGTGTTGGTTCTTCTTTGTGGTCATGTGTCTTTTTTGGTTGTATTTTACTCTCTAACAAATATATTCTCTCAGTCACTATAAACTAAGAAGCAGCAACTTTAATTTCCCTCACTCTTCAAAACAGCAATGATAGCCCCGCCCCCTGCATCACTACCTAACTGCTGCCGTGTGATCTCAGTGTCCAGCTGATGTAGTCCAAATCAGAGAAGTTGTGACAGTTGATAGAAAATGTTGAGAAGCTTCCTGAGATTGTCTTCTCCAGCAGCTGTAACCTCACAGCTGTGTGTGCTCAGGCAACGTCAAACTGGATTTCAGGCTCTAATCTTTTCCATGAGGATTTGGTGAGATGTATTTCACCAGTACCTCACTTTCTTTACACAGAATTTAATCGGATTGAATTTTTGCCCCTCTGGAGGCTGTCGTATCCATGTGAACGGTGCTAACCTGACAGACAGGACTCAGGGCTGAGAGCAGAACATGATTTGCAGACAACAATAAATTCATGATATTAGTATTTTCCACAGTAATCTAAAAATGATGATAGAATTGCATCCATCCATCTTCCACCACGTGTCCGGGGTTGGGTCACGGGGGCAGCAGCCTGAGCAGGAAGCCCAGACCTCTCTCTCCCCGGTCACTTTGTCCAGCTCATCCCAGGGATCCCGAGGTGTTCACTACAGGCCAGCCGGGAGACATAGTCTCTCCATCGTGTCCTGGGTCTTCCCCAGGGTCTCCCTCCGGTGGGATGTGCCCTGAACACCTCACCAGGGAGGCGTCCAGGAGGCATCCTGATTAGATGCCCAAGCCACCTCATCTGGCTCCTCTCAACACGGAGGAGCAGCAGCTCTACTCCACCTCCTCCTGGATGACTGAGCTTCTCACCCTGTCTCTAAGGGAGACCCCAGCCACCCTACGGAGGATCTTGTTCTATCGGCACTACCCAAAGCTTGTGACCAGAGGTGAGGGTAGGAATGAAGATCGACCGGTAAATGGAGAGCTTTGCTTTTCGGCTCAGCTCCCTCTTCACCACGATGGATCTGTGCAGAGTCCACATCACTGCAGACGCTGCACCGTTCAACCTGTCGATCTCACGCTCCATCCTCCCCTCACTCGTGAACAAGACCCCACGGTACTTGAACTCCTCCCCTTGGGGCAGGATCTCCTCCCTGATCCAGAGAGGGCTCTCCACCCTTTGCCAACTCAGAACCATGACCTCGGATTTGAAGGTGCTCATTCTCATCCCGGCCCCTTCACACTCGGCTGCAAACCGATCCAGTGAGAGCTGAAGGTCATATGATGATAGAATTACACACCCATTTAAATATTTATATATGCACAATATACCATTGTACATGCAGAGATGACATATTACAATGAAAACAGGATGAAAGGATGCTGAACATTCCCTCTATTGTATGTTAATGTTTTCTTATACATTGTGATTATTGCAGATTATCAATGTTCCAGTGAACAGCAGCCGGTGGTCAGTCTGACATCACACTGGTACAACACACATTTAAACATTTGACCAAAACATAAATAAATAAATAAATGTAACTAATTATGTGCAAAAGAAAAATATCTGTCCCCCATCTCAGATCTACAAGCTGTGTTTCCATGGCAACACTGGCACAGCTGTTGACTGACTTGTTACCCATTGTTTATCAAACAGTGGTGACACTGACGACGGAGACTGTTGTTGTGGTTTTCCTCCTGGATCAGTCATGAGCTGAATGAGCACCAGTCCAGTCGGGTTGCCAGGTTTGGTTCCACTGTGACTGTACAGAGATCTACACTACAGCCTCTGCTGTCTGATTACACTGTGTGTGACAACCTGTGCAATTACAGTTACCATAAGATTCACCATCATCAGGCACAGCTGCTGCACAGCAGTGTGTACACTGACCTTCCCAAACAACTTCTCCAAAGCTACTGCTGTACCATACTACTCAGAGCTGGAGAAGCAAAGCCCCAAGATGAACGCCTCATAATGAGAGTCAAGGATTAGTCTGCTTCAACTGCTGCGAGCTGATGAACCCTCATCAAAGTGGAGGATCTACTGGATCTAAACCAGTTAGAACATGGTGATAAAACATCTGCCAATCAGACCGATAAAAAATGCTGCAGATGTCTCATCATCATCTTTGCAATACTTAAGCTCAGAGTATTTTCTTGCTACTGACACATGAGCTATGATGGGCAGAACTACCAATAGTTAGGTTTCTATGGGAAATAGATAATACATCCACAAAGATCATGCATCAGAGATCTCTTAACTGGAGAAGACTTCAGGCATTATCAGCTGATTAGCTCCTAAAGCTAAAGTGTTGCTATGCATTAGATGTACATGTAGGCAAATTTGCTTATTGGAAGTATGGAAGTTGCATTACAATGAAGACATGTAATATTGTACACTGTTGAAGGGGCAGAACATAACGGGACGTTTACAGCACGATGACACTGAACCTTGGATGAACATTAGGTACAGAACATTTCTTTCATATGTTGGGAGATATGGTGGAGGGAGGCAGAGCCCAGCAGGCAGCAACAGATAAAAAGCATTACTTGAAAAGCAGGCATCTGAGCACATTTTGATTCGATGAACTTACTGGGAAACACAAACGGCACCAGTTGCATGCTGGGAGTAAAATCTGCCTCACAGAAATGAAACACTCTGGTCATAGAACAAGTATGAGGAACCACATCAGCTGTTTTCACTCTGACTTATTTGCACATAATTTGCAAACCATGGAGTTAATCCCACTCTGACACCATCTCACGACCACACACGTTTCTAATGGTTTTCAATTCAATGGTTCAAACCCCAAGTAATTCTGTTTCTCTTGGGTCCATGTTTATGTTTAACTACTTCAATAACAGTTTGCTGGAATAAGAGCTGACATCAGCTAATTAGTGTTAGCTACCACTAACTACAGGCTAACAGGCTGTGAGGTTTTTTTCTTGTTCAACTTTGACTCAGTCAGTTTTGTTATTAGGATGCAAAGTCATGGTTAAACAATGATTAATTCAATGTATTTTAACAGGGAAAGTGAGACAGAGCTTCTCTCAGCTCAACTCAGACACATCAGCTTTTTACATCCATACATGTCAGCCAATTTACAGTTTGCCAGTTTTAAATACCTTGCCAGTTTTGACGGATCCCTTCCACCTGAGGTCGAGGGATGACGTACCTTATCAGCTGATGTTCCTGAGGCGTGGTCGACCACGCCTCCTGCTGTCCGACTGCCCCGCCTCCAGGACTCCATGTGTGGGACCGATTGTGGGCTCCCTCATTTCTGTTCATCATCCTGAGGCACATTTCCTAATCTCCACCGCTTCAATTGTCCAACGTTGGAACCGATTGTCTCCGATGACTCTGAATCCTCCCCAGTTCATGACGTGGCTTTTCCTTCTGCAGTGATCGTCTGTTGCTGGGTTGAGGTCTTGTTGTTTGGATTTTACTTTTTCTGTTGTGTGTGCAGTTTCACGGTTTCTTTCTCGGACTCCCTTTGATGTTGGTTTTTCCTTGTTTTGAAACATCTACCATTTCCCCGATGTAGCCTACATGTTGTTACATGAGCAGCAAGGAATTTCATGTATGACATTGCATTTATCGTCGGGTTGGATTTTGTCTTTTGGCTGCAAGAAACTGAGTTTGTGAGGTTTTGCCAGTGTGTTGATTGTGTACTTCTTCATTGTGCGTGGGATGTGCTCTGTGGTTCGTCTGATGTGCGTAGTGACGTAGCCCCAGGTGTTAGCTGTGGTTTTTCTGAGATTATTTTTCCCAATCTCTCCTTTGCACCTGTTGTTTCCCTTTAGTTATGGCCCATTGTGGGTCCTGGCAGTTGGTGAGTGCTGTTTGAATGTGCGGCTCCTCTTCCTCCCGGTCTTCTGTTTTATCTGGTGCGGTCCTATAGGGTCCTGACAGCTGACATTTTGTGTGACACGTGTTCTGAGGTCCATAGTAAGCACTGATCTGTGTGGGTCAGTCTCCTATGTGTTGTTAAGTGATGTCACCTGCGTCTTTGTGTTGTATTTCTATGTCCAGAAATGCGATTGATTTCTTCACTTCCTCTGTGTGAATGTTGTGTTGCTAGTGTCATCTATGGAGCTGAGGTGGTTTGTTTCTAAAATCTCGTCCATGTAGCATCTCTGCAGAGTTGGTCTGCAGTGTCGTGCTGTTGCAGTCACTCGGGATTCAAAGTCCTCCATGAACAAAATGCACATGACATGATCACTGACTGTGGGTCTCCCACGGTGAGTCCTTCTTTTTGCCGGGATATGGTTCCTTCTTGATGGGTGTATTTTTTAAACAGCGAGGCCACATTGTATGATATGAAAATTTCGTCTTGTTGGAGTTTGATGTCTGTTAGCTCTTGTGCCAGTTGTTTGGGGTTTTTGCAGTGATGCTCTGTTTGTCCTAGTAGGATGTGAGGATGTCTGCAAAGGCTTTGGATAAGTTGTAGGTGACAGAACCAATGGAGTCGACCTTGGGGGCAGTGGGTTTCCAGGTTTGTGTATTTTTGGTGTCCCATGGACACGGGGGAGAATCTCTGGTTTTAGGTCCCCGATGTCCGTCACTATGGATCCCAGATACACAAAGCTCTTGACAGGCTCCACAATGTCATTACCAAACCACAGGGGAGGTGGATCTGGTGCATCACCGACATGCATGAACTTGGTTTTTGTCCAGCTCATTTGGAGGTCAAGCTTCTTTTCCTCTTCACAGAGCCTCTTTCAGCTGGATGTAGGATGTGCTGAGCAGGATGGTATCGTCAGCGTACTGCAGGTCAGTCAGATGGTAGCTGCTGAAGGACACTCTGGGGACCCGCTCGCAGACGCTCTGTGCAGTTCAGTGCAGCCTTCTGTCCTCGGTCTTGTCATGTTTCACTTGGTATTTCTGTTGCAACACTAAGTTCCTGATATAGGATCCTTTTCGGTGTGATGTCAGAGTTCAGTCCTGTGCTGGAAGGGAGCGTTATGCCTCTGATAGTGTGGGTTAGCCGTTCATGGGTCCTTTCATTTTTTGATTTTTTTAAATTTAATTTTCTGATATGGCGTTTTTTTGTTTACATGAACTAATTTTCGTGGATGGTACGGAGGTTCTCCTTCATGTGTTTCTTCAGATCACTGCTTAGTGGGAGCTGGTGTGTGAGTTCTTGTGTTATTTTGTCTATTTCCGTGTTAAGGTTATTAATACTGTTTGCTGTACATCTAATTCTCCAGGTGTGGGGCAGGTTGTAGGCTCCATTATCTCTGTTCAGGAGGAGTGACATCATCAGAAACATCAGCTGATCAGACACATCACCCTCTGACATCAAGATGATGTTTTCTGAGGTAGATGGAAGGGATCCGTCAAACCGTCAAGGTATTTAAATCTCTGAAACACTAAACTGCCTGATATACATGAATGGAAGAAGCTAATAGATCATCAAAAAGACTAAATTAACTTGTTACTCTAATCAGTAAAACACATCTGAGTCATTTAACGTACCCCTAGTTTGGCAGTCTGTGGCCAACACTGTGTAAACTGTGTGAAGGGTCTGCACATGGGAAGACATGTGCAGGGGTTTACAGTCCATGGCCATGGAGAGCAGAAATATGGGCAGAGACCGCACCGATCTTTGTTTTGTCGTTCCTTGAAAGTCTCTCTCCTGACTCAACCGAGCAGTGTTGGGGTCTTTGTGTCCACAGGAAACAATGTGTGTGCTGAAAATCTATTTTCTATACAATCCATCATCAGTGTTGACAGCACTCACCATCCTGTGCACGAAAACATCAGGACACAGTTTCTTACTTTTGGTGTTAGCAACATTTTGTGAGAATTTAATATTTACACCGAAGCAACACGGGAGAGCTACAAGATGTTACTTTGCAACAACAACAAGAGCTTGAGAGCAGGGATATGAAAATGAAGCCTGGGGACAGTCTGTAAAGCATGAAGGCTAGAATTTAGTAGCACGTGGATGTACAGTGGCCTGGTTTCTGATTTGTAATAGTGAAGAAATGATGGACAAGAAGCAGAAGTAAAGTCCAGAGAGTTCAGTAGCTACACAGCTGCTACATGTACAAGTAGTGTCTGTGAACCTTCAGTTGCTACCAAGTCCTGTGTGAGAACAAGATCATTGACTGAACAAGAACCCAGGACCACAGTGGGAGGTTCTGTTCCTGGAAAGGTGTACTTACAGAACTCGGGCTGGAGTGCCGACGCAGTTTGGGTGACTCTTTTCCAGCAGATGAGCTCTTGGCGTTGATGCAGGCATTGTTCTCAGAGTGGACCCTCTTCACCTGACTGGCAGGCTTCTCGAACGGGTCGAAGCCGCTCTGCGTGCGCTGCACTCTCACTTTCTTGTCCTCAGGGATGGTGTCCAGGGGCTTGATGACCGAGTCTGTTCCCTGGCAGCTGCGTGTGGACATCTTTGTGACACATATCTGTCGAAAAGAGAAGACAAGAAAGGAGGGAGAGAGATAAAAGTGAGCATCAAAGGAAAAAAAAGAAAATCCATCTGCGATTACCGCTGTTCAGCCAAAAACTGACTGTGTGCCCGCCTCCCAGATCCTGCCTGTTTTTCATCTCTCTGTCAGCCTGGGTCTCTCCCTCCCTGCAGATCCTCATCCGTACCTCTCTGCTAGGACCAGAGTCTTTTTATCTCCATCTCTCTTTTCTCTGATCAAAACAGCTCCAGCCTCCGTCTGCTCTGCTGCTCCCATACTGCACAGTCACACGCTGCCTCCTTATCTCTGACACACATCTACACATCCATACAATCATGCAGACACACTAGAGATTGTCTCCAACCAGCCCTTCAGGCACTCCCAGCCCTCCACACTCACCCTTATTTCCAACAGAAAGCACCTTACAGCTGCTCCTCCACCAAGGACCATGTGCACTGGACACAAAAGGCCCAGGCGGCATGACATGTTTTGCCACGGCTCCTTTCAGATTAAATATTTAGGCCCGGGCTCCCCTGCAGGAAGAACTTCTAATTACTCTAATACACAAGGAGGAGTCGTCTTGCAGCTCGGTGTGGTGTGGTTAATACGAGCCGGGTTTCACTGGAAACAATGCAGCGTTTCTCACTGCACAGCAACACTGCAGCCTCTGTGTCACGCACACTAATGTGCAAACTTCTTCTACAGGGAAACAACAGAAAAGCACCGAGCACTGATTGGTTGGACTTGATCACAGTTATTGTGATGATGACTGCTGCTGATTCTGTGATGCATACAAATGCACCCAGCCAGCATCGGTGTTTCAGACAGATTACTGCAGAACCTGAATGCAACATGGTGTTTGATGACTGAATGGAGTTTTTATTGTGACTAACTTCACAATTAAACTGAATGAAAGTACAGGCCTGTAGCTGTGTAGATGCCAGGGAGAAGTTGGATGTTGTATGATGGCGAAGAGGAATCACCTGACCACCAGCTGAGCAGAGCTAAACGCTGGGTGGACTTTCAGCTTCTTCAGTTCTGATTGACAGGCAGAGCTGTGGAGAAGCACTGAACTATTCGGTGAATGAATCTTTTGAAAGAATCACTTCACTGAACTGATTGTACTGATTCAGTACACTGAAATGAACTGCTTCTCCTATCACTGGTGTTGATTTCCAGATTGATGCAGTTACCTGCTGTTGTTGGTGCTGGTTATAACTATCACCCTCACACCAAAACCTTTGGACTGTTGAGTTGTTGAGTCACTACTGAAAGTTATTCCAGACCTTCCAGTCAACCCACATGACCATCATTCTTGTGGTGTTTTGTTTTGTTTGTCTGCAATAAATGACAACAGTTGGAGTTGAAGTCTTTAAGCCTATGTTATCTTCTGTTGAGGTCTGTTTATTACCAGCTACCATTTACACACAACTACCAACACATCAGCATCAGCACGTCTTAGTCTTAAAATACTGAAATTACAGAGAGTGAGAGGTGGTCTATCAATGAGTTTACTCTCTACAATTGGACCTGCCATACACATAATGTTTGAGTGGCGAAGGTCTTTTCTGAAGTACAGGCATGAGGACCATAGTGATACCTGGCTGATACTTCAACTGTGGGAAATGGGATCAAAGGAAATTCATTGGATTTTTGACAGAACGATACAAATGAGTCCTGGTTTGTTTCTGCTTAGTATCTTGAATTCCCCCCGGGATTAATAAAGTATCTGTCCACCCATCCATCCATCCTATCATTAATCCATCCATCCATCCATCCATCCATCTATCATTAATCCATCCATCCATCCATCCATCCATCTATCATTAATCCATCCATCCATCCATCCATCTACATTAATCCATCCATCCATCCATCCATCCATCTATCATTAATCCATCCA
>OOFC01049453.1:0-21990 GCA_900323345.1 Pseudochromis fuscus | reverse complement strand
GGGGGGGGGGGTCGGGTACTGAGGGCTGGTGTATTGTCACCTATTGAGGAGATGCTGAACATAATGTGAAGTGATGCTGTCGTCACAAAAACAAGCAAAATGTTGTGCACCTTGAGAGCGACGGGAACAGACCTTTAAACACACATGTGGTCTGACATGAAGAGGCCATAAACACTGAGCATAAACACACAGACTCACTTGTTAAATGTTCACACTACAAGGTTTTACGTTAAATTATAATTTCCTGCATCTGATGACTGATATTATCTATGAAATCGTCTCATACACACCAGTACAGCTTAGCCTTTACACTTTCCATTGATGTTAATGCTACTCAGCCAAGATGTCAAATTTCTGATTCATAACGCAACATTTATTTATTTTAAACTTTTCAGCATTATTTTCATTCATCAATTAATTTATAAATACAAAAGGTTTTGCTACTTTTCTTTGTCATTTATGAATTAAAGCTGAATATGTTAGATTTTTAGTTGACAAAAAACAGTTAATGTTACCTGAATAATAAACAGATTAATCAACACTAAAAGTAATCAATAACTGTAATCCTAACTAACAGGCATGGAGGTAATTTTGTTGATTATGTGGTTTAATTTTGATTGGCAAACATCTGGTCTAACCATCTTTAATCCCGACTGATGAAGAATTAATAATAATGTTGTCATTATGTACGTCTGTGTGTATTTTTTCATCCTGTCAAGTCAACATTTCCCGTCCTTCTTTGTCCTTTCTAACTGTTTCAAACTCTGTTATCATTCCCCATCGTCTCTTCTCCCCCATTTCCATTTTCTTCCACATCAACACCTCGCTCTTACTCCTCCTCCTCCTCCTCCTCCTCACGTCTCGGCTCAATCTCTATAATAAGGTCTCCATTAGTGTGACGGGCCACAACATACAGCCACTGAAAGTACGACTGCCTGGAATCTGGGTCAAGGTTATTGAATTGAACTGGTTCTGTATGTAGCTGCACTGCTCCTCTCAGGCAATCACTCCGAGTCCTGCTGGGACTGTTTTATCCCTCCTGAAATCAGTGTCAGCAAAATATTGCTGCTGCCGGCTTCACACGACTCAATTATTATATATTTTTTTAAGTCAACGTGCTGTGGGTGCTCGGAGAGTAAGATGGATAACACTTCTAGCAATTTGCTGCAAAATGAGGCTTAAGTGCTGTATGGTTCAAATATGATGTGATGATATTTCATTAGAATATTGTACAATGCTATCAGTGCAGATGTTAGAACTGCTGCTGAGTATTATCTGTTGCCTTTGTCATTCTGCTGTGTCGCACTATTAGTCAGTGCACTTCAGTATTTTAAAGTACATTTCTCGTTGTTTTTCTTATTTGTTCCTGCACAGAAAAACAAAATTTGACTTTTACGAGCAGGGTTTAATCTTACTTAATCATTTGTTATATATTATAATAAATGTCCTTTATGAGCATCTAGAAAAGAAGTATTTGTTTGAATACTTGGATGGGAATGTGGTAACAGCTGCACCAAAAACATCATGCTGTCTGAGGTATGAGAAACGTGCTCAGCCACTTTTACACCGTCCACTGAGGTTTGTCCTTTCGGTGACCTGTATTCTGTCTGTGCTGAGGACAACAGTCCTGCATGAGAGGACATGCTGAGGTGACAGTCAGGCAAAGTCAGTCTCATCCACACACGTCAACTTTTTTTGTTGTTGTTGTCAGTACTGCTTACTGCAGCTCTGAGGGAACATACACACACTGAGATGGACACACCAGGAACAACCATGCAGCACTGAGGGGAAGTCACCAGACAAACAGAAGCACATTGTGAAAATGGCAGCTACAGTTACTGAGCCTTTCATGGGATAAAATAGTCACTGTGTGGGGACTGTAGCAGCCATAATGACCATTTGATGAGCTGCAGCAACCAAAATACAGTATGTGCACATAGGTATTACACAAGTGACCAAGAAAACACCACAACAAAGAAACAGGCCAATATAGATATTTTAAGTGTAACCCTGTTTCCTATTTATTCTGTGGATCAAGTCTGGTTTTGAAAAGCCAAATGAATACAATAAAGAGAAAGATAATGACATAGTTTTTCTTTTATATCAGATCACTTTCTTCTTGTTTTGAGCCATACAACAATCCAGTGTCTCTATTAAAAACAATACAATTTTTTCACTTTCTACAGTCACCTTTAGATGTTTTATCAGATCTGTAGTTGAAGTCAAGTCATTTGTATTTGTTTTTATTGTAGAAGAAAGAAAAGTAGGGCAAGGAGTAACTTCATGTAAAAATACCAGATGACTGTTTCTGTGAGGGAT
This sequence comes from Pseudochromis fuscus, assembly GCA_900323345.1. Taxonomy (NCBI): domain Eukaryota; kingdom Metazoa; phylum Chordata; class Actinopteri; family Pseudochromidae; genus Pseudochromis; species Pseudochromis fuscus. The sequence continues at coordinate 19,671 of OOFC01049453.1, read as the reverse complement.
GCACTCCAGCAACATCACACACAAGAAATTACAATCATTAATCTCACATTAGCAGCAGACGGTGGCGTTGTGGACATCGAAAATTGAAGGATATGTAAAACAAGCTGTGAGCAACAGATGAGAAAACACTGCAAGTGAGTGTCAGGGTGAAATCCAGAAAATAAAATGAGCAAATAATGAAAGAAAGAGGAGGAACGAGAAGAAACAGAAAGGAAAGGAAATTAAAAGACATTTGTAAAAGTAAACACATGATGAGAGGCTGAAAAAACCCATTGCATGCATGTTGGGAGAGCAGCGTGAGGGGAGATCTCCGGGCGTTGTGGTTGGTGAGGACGGATCATTTGGATCGAGAGCTTTTTCCACAGCATGACTCACCACACTGGCCCACAGTGCTGCTCATTTCTCTCATTTCATTCAGCCTTTCAGACTGAATACCACAACATATGGGTTTCTAATCTGTTTTGCTGAAACTCAAATAACTGAATTAACAGTGTTTTCAGAAATAACCATGGACTCCACTTTGTGATGTTTGTGTCGACTGAGACTGACACCGCAAAGTAGTTAATCTTTTATAAAGCAACCACCACTCTGGATTTCATATGAGCTCCCATTTTACACAGTTTCTGACAGACACCTCTTCACTACTGTAATGACTATGAAACTCTGGAAAACCAACCAACAACCAAAGCAGACCAGCATCAAAAGCATGAAGTCACGCCTGAACTACTAAAGTCTCAAAACCCTTTGTAAACAGTACACATTTAAAAAGTAAAATGTTTAAATCTCTTAAGCACATTAATTCGTTCAAATACTTGTGTGTGTGTTTGTGTTGAATGGAGCTAGATGGGAGCAGTACCTTGATGGTGGAGGAGGCGTAGAGCATGTCCTCCAGGCTGAAGTGGCAGCAGCTGTTCAGGTTGTCTTTGCAGAAGTCCTGGATGAGCTGCAGGTTGTACAGTCGATCAGCAAGAGACATATTCTCCTTTAGAGAGACATCTGGGAAGGCAGAGAGAGCCATCATGTGTCAGGAGCTGCGTGGCGTCACTGTGAATCTGATGATTGAAGCTGGTCGGGTTACAATGCAAACCTCAGTGGTTTTTGTTGATGGTAATGGTTTAAGATCAGAGATTGATGAAGTGCGTCTCTTTTGAGGAACTGCTGAGGTATTAGAAGTGAGAAGTTTTGTGACTGACTGACCAATCGTGGGACAAGTAGACTGATGTCATCAACCAATGGGTGGAACTTTGTGCTAATATGTTTATAGACTAAACAGTGTTAAGTGATTGATTGATTGATTCAGTTTAGGTAGATAACTGCACCGTCATTAACATACTTCATCAGCACTGTGATGGGATTAAGTAGCTCCTATTGTTTGTTACTGATCGTTAATCTTTTGAATTAACTGTTAAGAGGCTGGAGACTGTCTCTTAAACTGTAACTTTTAGAGTCCTGACACTAAAAAATATATTTTTTGATTTCAAAAAATATTGCGGAGTAGATGAGTAGCTTTGTGTTTACACTTTCAAATGGCTTTAAGATAGGTGTCCTCCTCTGTCAGTGTTCTTGTGTACTATTTTTGATGTACTGTAAAACTGAATATTAAAAAAAATAAACTACAAAAATAAGCTGTTTCCAAAGTATGAGTCCTCAAGACTACACTGGTAATTTCAGCAGATTAGGCAACATTTTGGGATCAACTGTCACCTCGTACAGACGTCCTGTCTGAACTGACACACACTCCTCCTCCTACAATCCTTGTTTACCTGCAGACGTCTGATCCTTACCGTCCAGTGGGAGCAGCTGAGGGCAGTAGAAGTGTAGCAGTGCGCCCAGGGCCGAGCCGTCTGTGCTGTCCTTGAGCAGGTTGTCCACAGGGGGGATCCAGGGAGCCAGCTGGGTCGAGGCCTGCTCCTTCCTGTAGCGAGCCTGCGCCATGTGAAAATACTATAAACCCAAGTGCATTGTGCAACATTACCCCGCCCAAAGCTACAGTAGCTACTGTGACAGATTTGTCCCATTGTCTCTTTTCCCATTCATTACCACTGGATAGTAATTAAGACATGCATAATGGAGCATCTCTCCTGCAACAGCTGTATCTTCATTTTATCTTTAAAGGAGCAACAAACACTTCAGAACACTGGGAACTGGATTTACTCTTGTATGAGGGTAATTGAATGGCTCTGGAGCTTTGCAGCTTGCGTAGTAGACTTCACAAGACTCTACACGAAGGCCATTGAAATCAACAACAGCCATTACATGAGTGAACAGAGCTGCACATCTGCTTCTGTGATTGTCAGTAATGAATGTGATCTGATCCTGATTACGTAGCTCTTGCAATATAAAGGACAAAACAATAACCATCTCAAAATGTTGAGTATAATTACAGAAATCTGTAATTATTTGCACCCAGCATTGTAAATAAATAAGAAAATTAATTATCTCATCATTGCATGAATTTTGTTATGTATAGTGACTGAGGCTGCATGAATACATACAGATGTTTACACATTATCCCAATGCTGGAGGGGAAAAAGTAGCAAAGCTGCAGGAGGGGCTCCAATAATGGGAATTTCATCCAAAATGCTTCCAGACATCCCATTTCTGAAATTAAATTCTGATAAATATCTTATTTTTTTCTTTTTGTCTAATCCCTTTGGACGTCTTCAGTGATTTCCCACGGGTGCTGACAAAAAACCTACCCACTAGCAAATACAACAAAGGATGCTCGAGTTACAAATAATTGACTGGTGAGACCAATAATTTGTAATTTTATAATATTAATCATAGTCTACTTCTTTATGGCAACAACTTGCAACAGCACATGTTGATAAAAAGTACACGTTATAAAACAATGGCAATCAAGTCAGCAGGAGGGAGGAGGGAGGAGGCAGACAGTCACTATGGACACATAAATAGATGAAAGAGCATGGAGCTGATTAGTTGACTTACAGGCACAAGCTTCATGTACCACTTGGTTGGAGACTGCAGCAGCACAGCAAAGGAAAAAAGCACAACAACAACAACAAAGAAATACCTGTTAGTGAGATTAGTTAGTAATGCGATTAGTATTACAAGGAAAAGACATGACAACTGTGAGACCAAAGGGAGAAGAGGTGTGTGTTTTTGAGTGCGCATGAAAAGCATCCCACTCAAATAACCTTGAAATTGTGTTTAGTGTAATGTGGTGTTTACTTTAGAGTGTGTACATTAGGGCTTTTTGCTCATTACACGTCTACAGAATAAGAGTTGAAGTGTGGAATATAGGCTACTTATAAAAATGTCTACAACATAATGGCACTGCAACTTGAAACACTTTTTTTCTCTTTTATGTATTAATAGCAAAGCACAAACAACATTTCAAAGCCCATGTGCAACAAATGTGTGACGAGAAATGAATGGAAATGGTATAACACTTAGGTGAGCTACACGATTTGTCTGTTACATACATATATTGTATTTTGGCCAATGTCAGAGTGAAATCTGACACCAAAACAAGAGATGCAAAAGTAAAAAACTGTGTTATTGTCATGTTGCGAGCATGTTTTTTACAGGTTTGTGTGATATAAATCAGTGGTCCCCAACCACTGGTCCGAGAGGCATTTGTTACCAGGCCGCACAGAAAAAAAGAATGATTTATATAAATTTTGTTGCATTGATCATTAGTCTGAAAAACGTTATATTTTGAAAAACGACCAGATTCTCTCCGACTTAACTTTGGTCTGTGTCTCTTGACATGTCAATACGCTTGTCTCGGTCACGTGATCAGATACGTTAGCCAAACAAATAAGCCTGCAAACTAGCGAAAATGAGTAAAAGAAACCAAACGTCTTTTAAGAGCTTCTTCGCAAAGGGGAGACATTTTATTTTATTTTATTCTTTTATTCCAGTCGTGTTATTTTATTTTTGCTGTATTTATCTGCCACACCTTGAAGGCCGGTCCGTGAAAATAATGTCGACATCAAACCAGTCCATGGTGCAAAAAAGGTTGGGGACCACTGATATAAATTACACCCTGGAATAAATACTCAGTTAGTTCACCTGCAGTCAGCATGTTCGTCTTTCGCTGGGCTTTTCGCATAGTTTCTTTAAAGATATACTTCCTGGTTTTAATGTAGCATCAACAAGGGCCCCAAGTTTCCCTCCAACTAACCTGATGTGTCACATCACACAAGAAGTTTCAGAGCTACTCAGTTTAAAATGCCTCTCGCAAAAAAATTCTCCTTCACATTTTCGAGTGTACCCACAGACACAGCACGAGATTCAATTGCTTGTTGTCATGTTACATAAGCACCTTCAATACCAAACTATAACCAAATAACAATCCCACTGCATAAATGTAACCAAACTGTCATGTATTCACTCACAATGTAAGCTGATTCCAGAGGAGGAGAGGCTCGCCTCAGCTAACAGCTAATTCCCACACTACCTAGAAGCATCAAAGACCCAAAATGTAAGTGCCACTCAAAGTGGCTGGCAAGTCCTGAACTTCAAAGGCGAGCTGTGACTCGAGAGAAAATACAGCCGCTTTGTACTGAAACCTTAAAAATAAATATTAAAGGCAGCAGGAGGATAAGAAGATCAGCGGTAGCCTTCTTGGATTTCCCTGATTTGATTAGCAGCACAGCTCTCTAAAGTAGTTGTGTGAGTCAGCGGCAGCGTTCGATGCCTCAGAGGAGCTTATCTGATAATATCTGATCTATGATATAGTAGTTAATTTGTTTTATTCAGAGCACAACAATTGGAAATTTCTCTAGTTAGATGAAATATGGGATTGTTGGTTTAGCAATAGAAGACTTGTGCAGTAAATTTAATGCACTAGAATATCCATGCAAGGTCTTTATTTACCATGCTACTTTGGCTTGAGGAACAAGGTGCATGATCATGCAATATATGTATACATTTTTCATTGCATTTGCACTCCCTCTTGTGTGTTGCTAAGAGCCTTTGCAACAAGTTAATTTCTCCATTGTGAGATTAATAAAGTTTTATCTTATCTTATCTTTATCTTATCTTATACCTATGAATTAGAGTGGTTTTATTTCTCATACTTCCCTTCCTGGAAAAAACAAAACCAAAACAGATTCTCGCCCCCCCCAAAAATGCAGTGGTACAGTTAAATTCAGTGCCACTACACAGTAAATTTGTAGAAAGAGACAAACTGTGCCCTCACAACACCTCTCCAGGCCAAGTGGCAAAAACACTGTCGTCCCTAAAACATGACCTCACAAAGTCAGCGCAGAGCTACAGGCCAACTTGAACATTTGGTTGGCAGGAGGGGAGCTGGGTAGAGACAGAGCAGTCTCTGGCTGTCACATCAAATCTGTTTTCATGTAGCCAAAAAAATCAGAAAAATATCAACACAGTAGTAGATTCAAGAAGTATCAAGGAGACCATGTGGAATACATACAGCAGATATTATGTTACCCTTTTGTGTTTATCTCCTATCTCCATCACCTTAAACGTCTTGCAGCCTAAACATATGGAAAGTGGTAGTGGAGCAGAGAATTTTAATGAATTTATTCATTATCGAGAGACAAATGTAGTGTTATAATGACACATGATGAACTGAGTGAGATGTCTAAGGGATACCTGAACATTTTGCTGCCAGGTTACTACAAACTCCAAACCCTGCTGCCCCAGTCTGAGCCTAAGATGAGGGAAATCAAGACTGTCTGTATCTCCAGTGATGATTTAGGACTGTGTGCTAAACAGGGTCAGGCAGAGTGCAAAATCTGTTAAGACCACCAATCAAACCCCTGGGGAGAGCTAAGGCCCTTATCCATCATCTCCTTACAGCAGAGCACACACATACACACACTCGTGCACATTTTATTCATGTGTATTTATACACTTCAATCATCCTGCAACTCTTCCTCTTCCAAGGTTCATCCTCTCATTCAGACCGGTTGAGCTACTGCTCAGCATTTGCAACTTAAAAGGATTAGCCCTCCCTTCCCGGTCCCGATGCTGCCTTTCCTGTTCCCTCCACCCATGCTGACCCCTGGATATAATGCAGCAGGTTAAAATAAAAACCCTGTTGCCCCGGTGTTGTCCTAGGATGTGTACGTGTATCGCTGTGTCTGACTGAGACACAGGCAGCCAGCGTGACTCACACTGCAGTCATACCGCAAAATACAGAAGGGGGGAAGTACGGCAGGAGAGAGGATGAAGCTGCTAGACATAGCAAAAAAAGAACAGGGCACTTTTTTGCATATTAATGCAGTTTGATGTTCTTTGGTGGTTTTTTCACTCTGTAAAAAATTATGTCCACAAAGGTGACGTAGTCCTCCACTAGGCCAATCAGTTCAGCTCTCCCACCATTATCAGAGTGCTGTGACTGAGACCCATATCATGTTAAAATATTGCAACTTTGTGCCATTTTTGCAGTGTGTTAGGTTAGTGATGGCTGCCAGTGGAAGGAATTGCAACGTTAAAACAGATGTGCACGTTTCACTTACATTATGAGTGTAGACTGTATGAAGGAAAAGATGACGCAACCGGGTCTCAAAAATGAGGCCAATGCAGAGGAATATTGCAATACCTTCAACGGCCACTAGATGCTGCCTCCAATTGATTTCTTTTAAAGAAAAAGCCTTTTTTTAATCGTAAAAAAATGTCATTAGCTAAAGTCAGTTCTTCTAATTAGTGATCTGGTGGTCATCCCAAAAAAAAAAAAAAGAAGAGTAGATAGAAGTAGGAGAAGTACTGTATTTTCCGGACTATAAGCAGCTACTTTTTTCCAACGCTTTGAACTTAAACACCGGTGTTTCTCATGTATCGACGACACGAAGCTCGTTAGCTTTTTACAAGCTAGCAAGCTCCGTGCCGCTGATACATTTAGCGTCGTCACATCAGACCCGGTCAGAGTGGACCACATGAAACTGTTAATAAATAAATTCAATAGCGGCTTATAGACAGGTGGGCTTAATAGTCTGGAAAATACGGTATTTGTACTTCCACATTGGCTTTATTTTGAACCCCACTTGCTTCGTCCATTTCCACACACAGTCTATGGTTGTCCCACTCAATCCTGTTTTTTAATAACAGAGACATGTTCCATATTTTATAATCACAACCATCAGAAAGGAGATTTACACACATATCACACATACAACATCACATATATTGTTGTATCCATGACAACAAAAAGCCAAAAGCCAAGTCCCTTGAAATCAATATATTGTTTCATCAGCAAATCAAGAAGCAGCGTCAGCACTTATTTGGGATCATGTTTCTCTTTACCACATTAATCTAAACCCAATATTCACTCTTCGTTTTTTCTTCTGTTTTGGTCTCCACCAACTCTTGAGAAAAGTTGAGGGGGAGACTGATGTTTGGTAATTATTTGTAAGATTTTTTGTACTGGCTACAGCAGCTTTAAATCGAAAATCAATGATGCACAATGACAACAAAAATCACTTAACACAGTTACTAACCTCAAACTCTCTTCCCACAACTTTAACAACTTACCGTAATATGTAGGATCTCACATTAACTTTTACAGGCTGCCACTGAGCCACACATTGTTCCCTTCATCGAGTAAAATCCACTCCCACCACCCGCAAATAACCATCTACCCACTAAGCTTCCAGCTGCCAGAATGAATTAATGTGTGTTTAAAGTGAGCACACACGCAGTGCAGTGTGTGTGATATCAGCGTCAGCGCCAAACATTTGCTTTTGTTTTCCAGGACGTTTTGGGGGAGCAGTCGGGTAAAGCCTGCCAAATAAACAGCAGAGGTTTAATGATGGTGTGCAACCCACAAATCAATTATCTAATTACAAATCTAGTGTGGAAAAAATAAACAATTTCTCGCTTTCTATAGTCAGAGAAATTCATTCAAAGACATACAATCAGAAAAAACTAATGACAAACAAGTCTGCAGTGATCTACAACCACAAAGACTATAATAAAATTCTTCTTATTAAGCCAGAACAGAAAATGACAAACATTCGTCCTTCACTAAAAGGCCCCAATGTGAAGTATGAATGAAAATAAACACCAGCACTTAGCAAGGCCTGCAATTAAAATATAGTCAAAATGTTCTTGTTCTGTTCCCTTGCTATGAAAGTGATATCAGTAAACAGCACAATGTTGATCATATTGTGGCGGTAAAAAGAAAGGAGTGGAATGAACTGGATATTTGATCACACTGTGTTTTGGTCCACAAAAACCCTACACAGTGCAGGAGAGAGTTAATGTTTAGTCAGGGCCAGCTGTGCTTCTTGGGATTTTGTTTTAATAAATCCCATGTGCAAACAACCCAGAACAATGAATGAGCATTTGTACTGTGGCACAAAACATGTGATATTCAATACCAGCTGTGTAAAAATAATAAAACCAAGTCCCACCACAAATTCTGCCCTGGGCCTGTCCAAACCTATGAGTGGGAATCAATAAAGAGCTGCAGCATAGTCAGAACTAATACAAAGACCATGGCTGTGGTTACATTCACCTCTGCAAAGCTTACAAATGAAACAAACACTGAGAAACCGTGTGTGTTAATATGTGTTGATGCATGTAGACCCTTTGCACTTTACTTTAAGTGCATCTTGGCTTGGATCGGGGTCCTGTGGCCTACTTTCTCTCCCCCCTCATACTCACCAGGGAAGGTTTTGTTCCCACTGAGAATCACCTTCACAATCCAGGTCAAGACACTGGCAATCAGGCACACGATCAACCCGCAGTATCTGTGCCACAGCTCCACTGTGCTGAAAGGCCCATTGCTGCCCTCTGGTGGTTAAAAAGAGCAATGCAGGAACTTTTCTTACTTTGCGTTAGTCACGTCTCAGTATAATTGTTTATGTGCACCTGCAATATGAAGTTATCTTTTTTTAGTGCATATTGGTGTAGGTGCAAATTGCAGCATTTCTGTATTGGATTGTGTTTGTTTTCTTTATTTGCAACATTTGAGTATTTGTTGTGTTCAGCGGTTCATCCAGGGAAAATGAGGGTAACATAAAAACCATGTGGTACCGGTTTAAGGGAAGGTATTTATTCCTTAGTGATATAAAAATTCTCCAAAACACAAAACCAAAACTTTACAACACTAACAACCAAAATTCAATAATTAGCATAACACACAACAGAGAACATTCAAGAAAAAAGAAGCAGGCAAATTACTCACCTTAATTCAAATCCGCATACGAACGACGTCAAAGCCTAATTTAAATAAGGTGTGTTGCAGGGCGAGCTTTCTGATTGGACGGTTCAGCTGGGCGTCGCACCAGTCAGGATTGAGTACAGCCAGACAGCTGTGACACAGGTGTTGGAGTCACAGCCAATCACAGATGAGGGACCGCACAGGATGATTTGCATACTAAGTGCCGCCATCGGTTGAGAAGAAGAAAACTATTTGATATAAATATTTGACTTTATTTATTTAAAATGAGAATTAATGTTTGTTTAATTAACTTTCCTACTTTTTGTTTAGTTTTCCACTATTCCCACTCTTTGGCCTGAAGTGGCAGCGTTGTACAATCACTGTTTAAAAGTTGTTTTTGTACCACGACTGGGGCCAGTACCAGCTTTTTCTGAACCCAAAGCTGCTGCTGCTGCTGATACTATTCACAGCGACAACATCTTCAAAAAGATGCCAAAACCAAAAGAAACACATCCACGTTTTCATTTATACTTTGGACATTTGGTCTCTTACTGTGTCTTTCAGGACTATGAATACCCCAACCACCCCCAGTCTACACAGCACCAAAAGAATGACCGGTGTCCACCGCCCCCCCAGATGTTGCCAGAGCGAGCCTGCGAGGTGCCGGGCTGCCGCTCAGACTCAGAGTGTGAGCGTCATAAACGCTGCTGCTACAATGGCTGCATCTACGCCTGCCTGGAGTCTGTTCAGCCGCCACCAGGTCTGCACCACACACAGACAGAGTTTGGGTCTGAGAGTAAAATTGAGTTTTAAATTACTATTGCCATTGTGATTAAGCACTTCATTGACAGGTTATGATACATTTTACATATACTATTAGTATGTAGTATCTAAATGTGTATTTGTGTGTTCTGTGTAGTTCTGGACTGGCTGGTGCAGCCCAAGCCTCGGTGGTTGGGAGGTAACGGTTGGCTCCTAGATGGTCCTGAGGAGGTTCTGCAAGGTCAGTGCACCTGACCGGGCCATGAGGTCAACAGGAACAAACACTTGTAGCTGCAGATAAACAGTTTACATGACTGAAATTCTTTGTGATAACACTGCATCAAAATAAGCCTGTGCAAAGCTTTCACATGGTACTGCAGTTTAAACTTTGCTCAGTGAATATGTTTTAATAAATGCGACCTGTAAAATGTGTGTTGGCCGTATATCTGTGTTTTCAAGACTTCAGGGATATTTAAAAATCTAAAATACTGTGCAGATATTTAACAGTCCTACAGGAAACATCCATTGTAATAATTAATAAAATAATAAGGACATAATTTTGATTTCTTTACTATCAGTCATTTAGTAGATTCAAACACCACACATCCATATGCATTTGAGGATACTACAAGTTCTGTTCATTCATCAGTTCTTTTGTCTTCAGTGAAAATTAAGGCTTCAAGCAGGTTTTTAGCAAAAGTTTTCTGACTCGGCATGCTGACATTCATACTGGGAAGAAACCGCGAAATTAAGTAAAAGTATAGAGTCGTGGAGGAAAAATGAGTAAACAAAGTGTCTGGTTTCTTAGTTTCTTCTAATAAATAATATGTTTGTTTTTTAATCAATTAGCTGAGGCGTGCAGTACAACTGAAGACGGAGACGAGCCTCTTCACTGTCCTACGGGCTACGAGTGCCACATCATCAACCCAGGAAACCCCGCTGCTGGGATCCCAAACCGGGGACAGTGCATCAAGCAGCGGGGCAACTCTGGTAGGGCCTCTCTGGCTGAGTGATAAACCATGTGATTGTGATATGGCTTTAGATCCAAGTCCTAAACTTGTCTTCTCCTATCCTAAATTATATTTTACAAGCGCTCTCTTGTGTATCTAATCTAATGGAGGAACTCTCCAAGGTTTGTGCTCTTATAAAGCTCCTCGCAGCAGGATGCTGGGCTGTGCCAGCAGCTGTCTTGAGTCTGGCCCTGGTATCTCTTGGCAGATTACGCTCTGCTAGGTGCCAGGTTTCTACTTTTAAACAGCTCTAAAAATACACAAACTGGAGTGACCTGGCAAATCAAATGAACTGATGATGTGTGGTTGAAACACTTGGCAGAAATATTAAGCTAATGATTTAAAGAAGAGAAGCTGAGCCTGAAAATCTCTATTTAATCGTCTTTTAAAGAGGCTTCAAAGTGCAAAGTGTGATAAGAAGATCAGACGTCTTTTTTTTTTGTTTTTACTTATATTTTGTTAATTTTATTTACAGATGGACGTGGTTTGAGGCACAAATACTTTAAGGACTACAAGGACTACTTAGGTAAGTAGTGTAAGTGCACAGCCCTAAAAACCTACACTACTGCAGATATGAAATAAAGCTGATCTGCCTGGTATCATAATGAGCTTTTTTCCACCAGGTACCAGCTCTAACAATGCAGTAGGCTACGAAAAACATCATCACAAGCACCTGGGATGAAGTACGTCATGTCATTAAAAAAAAAAGCTATCTTAACATGTTTAGACAAATCCTGATCTTTTTTTTTAATATCTACTCTCAGATCTCACCTGACCTCAGCCTCAGCTTCGACCATAACACAACCTCAGACATCAGCCGAGTCCTGAACCAGGATCAGATCTGACCTTCTTAACACCCACAGCTGCTACCTCCCTCTTTGCAAAGCCCACGTCTTGTGGCCTCTCCTCAAGCGCACGTCCCTCTGGGAGACAAGTCTCACGCCGTCTATAGGCCCCAGCCAAAGAAACAAGTGTCTCTCGTCTGTCTGTGGATGGAAAGAAGGAAGGACGACGGTGTTGGAGGTGAACCAGAGGATCAGAGAGCGGGACGTGCACCAAAGCTTTAAGGAAATAATGAACCAATGCCTTTTTTTTTTTTTTTTTTAACCTTTACATCCCCGTCTCCCTTCCTCTGCACATCAGTCTTATTCTCACTCACAGTCTTGCTCTTTAACCTTAAGCCGGGTCAGGAGAGAAAATCAAGACCATGTGGCTCATTTTACTCAACAACTCGCTGTAAATTCCTCTTTAGAGATCTGGAAAGTTTTATAGACAACGAGGGGGGAAAAAAAACAGCTGTCGTGGTTGTATCATTGAATCAAGTCCAAATGTGATTTGATATACGGACTAATAATTCTAATTAAAAGAATTAATACCATATGACTGTGGATTTTGACCGTTTCAGTGGATTGAGAACAGCTGTTGATTTGTTCCAGCTCACATATGCTAACATTCAATGAAAAACAATGACACAGTTTATACAAAAGATTTATTTGAGATACTCCATCTGTGAAAGAAGAAAGCTTAATGAAACATACCTTTAACATAGACTACCCCTTTTGAAATTTAGCTTCATATCTGGATTTCATTTCTTAAAATAAATATACTGGAGGGATGGTTTTAATGAAGCTTGTCATATAATAAATATACTTCAAGCTTCTCATCATTTTTTTTTTTTGGTGTGTGTGTGAGTCATCTGCAAACCAACAAACTATCGATCCCTGACGCAGCACAGACACGACAACACAAAGGGACTTTGCACGGTGCAGATATTCAAAACTGGTCAGTAGATCTTCTCAACCTGCTTTACTCAAGTGTTCAGCTCAAGCTGTCTGTGTTATCAAGTCAAATGGTGCTCTGTTTATTTGCTGCCTATAATAACAGGAGAATAAGCTGGTCACATGATAAGCTGGAGGTGTGAAACAAAAACTATTCTCAGTGCAAAGTGATGTCTGAATGTTGCCGCCTGACTGGTGCTGTATTGCTGCCTTGTTTATTCTAAATAAACCACATTATTAAAATTAGTTGGTTGCTTTTCTCTTTGCTTTTCTCATTCGGTGTCATGTGATCAATAGCTTCACATCAAGATAGACCAGTAAAACACAAAGAAAATACAATAATGTAATAAACATTGTAGTTGAAAGTTGTTTTTTATCTTTATTAATACTGATCCAATGTGACACTTTAACAACAACCTGGTATTGCCTACATCTAATTACCTACATTCAGAGTGAGACAGTGTGTGCATGTGTCTGTGCTGGGAGGCAGGTGTAGGCTTTCAGTACAGTAGGCCTCTCGGGTCATTACAGGAGCTCTGTTTGGACTTTTGGGGGATAAAGCAGAGTATTATTTCACAATACAGAGACAAATCCGCATTAAAAATTCATGCTGTATCAATTTCAGGTGTTTGGCTGAGGGCTTTCCAATCTTGTCTTCAGCTTTCTCAGCCCTTCCTCTGGACTTCCTTCATTTTTCCTCCTAAATACATCATTTAGAAACAAGAGAATAAACATTTGGATGAACTTATTTTTAATGCACATGCAACTTTTTTTAAAGAGCGTGTTGCATCTTTCTGATCACGTCTTGTTTAAGCAGAGCTACTGGCCCCTGTGTGTTACTGAGAGCCGTACAGTATGTGGAAAATGTATAGCCCAGTGGGTGTCTGTCTCTTCCTTTGTGTCCGTCCTCTCTCGCACGCACGCGCGCGCGCACCTGCCTGAAAGCTGCGTCAGAAAAAAAGCAGAATCAAATTGTCAGTGAGCGATTACTGTGGTCGGTGTAACAGTCATTGTGTGTGGGATAAGCCGGTGGTTGAAACGCTCTGCAGCACAAAGGCTGTCAGTGGGCTCGGAGCCTAAAATCTAACTATTGGGCATGTCGCGCATGACCGCTCCATCACTGCCACCTTGTTGATTATTTCACCATGAGCGCGCCGAGCAAGTCGTCAGAGAAAAGGTTGGTGTGTTATTCTCTTAGACACTTTAATACTGTTACACGCAATACCTGCATTTTTCTTTAATTAATTTAAAAGCTCTAATGTCGAAAAAGTAGTTTCTTGGATTTAAAGAGTTGATGCGTAAATGCGCATTTTTTTTCATTTCCATTTACTTTCCAGTGATTGCCTCATATATTTAGGCTACCGACTGAAGATTGCATCCCATTGGCAGGTTAGCACAAGAAAAGTGTGGGACTGAACTGACACCTCAATAAAGTAATGTGCTCAACATTAAACAAACATTTGCCCAGAAGGTGTCAGTGTAGTTTGTGCAAAAAGCTGCTGAAGAGGAAGCGAACAGCTCCTACATTCATGTCATCTAAACATTGTGGTTTCTATAAGAGCGTCAGAGTCAAGGGCAACAAGGACAATAGTTACTTTGTGCAAGAGATTTATTTTTGAACCCTATTGATATCATTGAAGAATAGTTTGCATGTGTGTTTATTACAGTTTTTTTTATATTTGGACAGATATGCCTCTAAAAATAAGCTGGACAAGCTGTTAAAAGAGAGAAAATGCACCTTTCCACTGCTGATCAAGGTATGAGGACAACAATTCATTCATACTAAATATGATATTTGCCTTTTTTTTAAATTTATTACCAAGTCTTGGATAGTTTTTTGTTTTCTTGCCATGACAGGTTAGTATATTACTTTAAGTTATAGCAGTTGCCGTGTTGTTGTGGGGTGTCGGCACACCTCCAAGCAACCAAACACCATGTGCTCATGTGCAGGCCATTAAATAAATGTTATTTGGGTGATTGTGTGTACTCAGCAGAAGTGATTTATTAGGGAACATACTCTGCCTTGTGATGTTCTTGGCCTGCGCTGCTGAACCATCTGAGAGGTGCCCTGTTCCCATTTGTTGGGAAGAGAGAAACTACCCACCAACCCTGAGGCATTATATGGCCACATCCTCTACTACAGAGGTCTTCTGCTCTGATACCACCTGGAAAGTCCCGCAGCTTTCACTTATGCAGCAGTGGACTGGTTCAACCCCCTCCTACCCTGCATGGAGGGATTAATGTTCAAAGCCCCTCGGACCTCCCTCACAGCCCCTATAGGACACTTTGCTACTTACTGTTGATTAAACTTCTAATGTTTGGACCTATTTGCCTTTAGTGGACAAATCAGTGAAATGACTAAATCCCTTTTGATGTCGACCACTGTAAAGCAGGATACTCCTCTCTGTCTAAAGGCTCAGGATTGTTTTGCTTTATAAAAGAGAGCAGCAGTGGTGGTTGGATGAGGAAAGATACATAAAAAACAATGTGAATAACTTATTAATATGAGGAGTGAAGGACATCAGGTGAAGAATAGCTCACTTTTGCATGTGTGGATTAGTGTGAGTGTGTTAAGTCACAGCCACAACACAGCCCACTGTCATTTAAAACTAAGCAGCCAAACCAGTCATGTCTTACATGTGCAGTGTACTGGATACTGCAGGGTGGTTCAGATAAACTCCACAGTGCTTAATCCCATCATGGCCCTTTTTTATACTTTGATCCTTCTGCTTTAAAAAAAGGACCCTCACTTAGATGTTCTCATTAATTAGCAATCGCTTTCCCCGCAGGTCGTTAAGCCAAGACACTCAAAATCAGAACGCTGAAAATCTTTGAACATCAGTGAGAAATTGGATAGAGCAGCGTCTGAGGCATCATCTGAAGCTGCTGGGAGTGGACTCCGTGTTCAGGGTGTCAGTTCAAAAGATTTTCTGGTTTTCTAAGTAAGGATATCAATGCAAAGCATTTGCGTCATCAGAAAAAACAGACGCAAGCAGCTGCTCTCAGCAGATGCACTGTACCCCTTCAAGATGCGAAGCACCCGGAGACTGTAGCAGGGAGTGTGTTTTCATGTTTGTGGCATTCGCACAATATGACTCACAGCTGAAGTCCACCTTCGTCATTTCAGCCTTCTTTTTATAGCAGACAGTGAACTGGATTCTCCCAAAAGATATAATACACATATGAATTAATGTTTGCTTATAAACTGCATGGACGTAAACGACTTAAATATAGACAATCAGCCTTAAAAGAGGTGTATAGCAGGCTTCCAAGTAGGTCTGCAATTATTAGTTTGGTCTTTAACTGACTCCAGACTGAATGAAGCAGCTTTTTTCTTCTTTAAGAATCAGAAAATTATTGTTTTTGCGTAACTGCATGTTGAGTTGTAGATTAAATTTCAAACTCTGATTGCAAACTGCATATAAAATTGCTACTACACTGTTAGATCGTGACCTTGATTATTTTCTCGTGCACTTTATGACCTGCTTTAGCATATTGGTTATCAGGTCAGCCACATGGCCCAGTCATCACCCCCACAGCCTGCAGAATATGGAGTGTGTCGCCCTTTTATTCTGATGAACCCTGCCCCTGATTGGGTTTCTCATCACAGCTTTGTCCCTTGTTGACACCGGACCCCCTGAATTAAAGCCGGTCATTTAGAGAGAGAGCGCTCACCTCTGCTGAATTACAGGCTGATATCAGTGACACTGATCACAGGGTTCACACTGCCACTTTACTGTGCATTGGTGACTGTACATACATTATAATTTGCAATCACTTCTTATCGGCTCTCTGCTTTTTTCGTCTGCATGTGCATTAATGTCTTCTGTCCATAGTTGAAGTGATTGCCATGTTCATGCAAGCATTCAAAAAAAAAAAAAAAGACCCATGGCTTATTATCAGGACTGTCACATGGGCCATGCGTGTCAACATGTGAATCCTCGTGTACCATTGGCACCAAAAATAGTCCCAGCCATAGCAGCCAGCATCCTCAGCACTGTGGATGACTCTTATTCCTCCCACTGGTCCTCACAGGGCTGTGAAAAGCCTGGGCAGCGTCTGGGCTCATACGTCCAAGTCTGAGCTCAGTCACGCTACCGTGTCACAGCTGCAGGTTGCCATGGTGAGGGGGTGTTGTGAGAGAGGACAGCTGGACTGAGACGCTCCTTGAGTCTGATAAACATTAATTGAATCTACAAAGAATGCTGGGTAAACAGCCACCCAGGGAGTTTAGGTAATGAGTACCTGCTTTGGTTGCATGAAGTGTCTGTTTTCCTTTAACAGTGAGTCATGCAATACAGAGCTGCAGGGTATGCCAACGTCCTCCCCCATCGCACCCTCTCACTACATCTCCATATAGCCTCAGGAGCATTGTTGTGTAATCGGGTCTTATCTAAAATATTGTTATATAAGAGGACCTGCTTGTGGTTGGATCACTGATTCCTTCATACATGGCTGTATAGTGTAATCCAATATTGAATGGCTATTTTTGAGTCCACCGCCATTTCTATACCGGTCTATACCAGTCAGTAATCTATCTATCTACCTATCTATCTATCTATCTATCTATAGCAGGGGTGCTCAATCCTGGTCCTCAAGAGCCCCTATCCTGCATGTTTTAGATGTTTCCCTCTTCCAACACACCTGATTCAAATGTTCAGGATCGTTATCAGGCTTCTGCAGAGCTTGATGATGAGCTGGTCATTTGAATCAGGTGTGTTGGAAGAGGGAAACATCTAAAACATGCAGGATAGGGGCTCTTGAGGACCAGGAATGAGCACCCCTGATCTATAGAATCAGGAGATCTGGATCACCTTGGTGGAGGTTTGCACTTCCTGTTATTATTAATATTATTACTTTTTCCCCTCCAGCCATAAATTCTCGTAATTGTGTTATATAATCACAATTAACCTTCAATCCAGGCCTGTGCTGGTCTCACAGGCCAGAGTGTGTCAGTATACACCTGTAGCATCTGGTGAGCCGCTTCAGTTGACTCTAAGACTTTAAATCTAAGACAGGGTTTCCCCTCACAGTCTCCATCTGTGTTTTGAGAACACTATGTTGCAACAGTATATCCTCTTGTATTCGCCACCAAAACACGATGAGTGTTTCGTTTCCCATTGTCGAGATCTACCACGCATGTCGCCAAATTAGACACTGCAATTTGCGCTAATTGTTACAATTTGAAGGCGGCGTATTGTCTGTCTGAGTCTCGCTCAGACACGGGGTCTTTTGTGTCCGGGTGGTGACAAAAGTGTATCACCGTGCGAGGTTTGTTGTGGAAGGTGACAGGGGAGTTAGTACTTGGAGGTCAAAAGAGGGCTGACGATGCTCATCTTACCTGGTGACAAAGCTCACCTCTGCACATCACCTCTGCCTGTAGGAGCAAGGCAACAAGTTTCAGAGAGTGAGAGACAGGCGCTGATGGTTACATGTCAGTGACTCGTAGCTGGTTTTAGCGATGGCAGAAAGATTAGAAAGTCAAGAGTGGGGATGAATTCTAGGAAAGTTAAAAATGGAAAATCAAATGTGGCGACTTATGCTGTGTTGCTTGGAGATTTTGATTCACTGGGGGGCAACATTAGAGCCATTTGCGGACAAGGTGTGTGACCCCAGAGCTGCCAGAGATGCCAGGCCATCATCACTCACCGAGGCCTGACGGCACGAGCGCGTCGCCTCCATCCTCAGGTTCTCAGGCCTGGCAGGGCAGAGTCTGGGGCATTCAGGTCAACACCTACACTGCACACGATAGGGGCTGAAGCCTGCTGTGTTGTGGGCATATTTAGCACTGAAACCTATGACTCGCACATTTTGATTATGGAGATACACACATTGCACCTGTGCAAATTTTACACCACACCTGCTTCAGCTGGCTGGCAGGCCGGCCAATTATTTCATCTGATCAGCTTTATTGAAATAACACGGTGACGTCCCGTGTGGCGGGCAGAGCCAGACATGGGGCCCTGGGTCAGGTCTCATTCCAGAGATGGGAAGCAGCAGACCTTAGATGAAAGAATGATTAATGAGGTAAGACTTCCAACACTATCCGCGACTATTGCAATTTAGAGGGAAAGGACAGCCGCCTGCAAAGTATACTTAAAGTACAGCCTGTGGTGTCTTAGCAGAAGTTGTAGTGAGAGCTGTTGCAGAGGTTTCCCAGTTGTTAGTGTATTGGATATTTTCTTTATGTTTTCTCTTTGGATGTGAACAGAACAAGTGTGTCAAACTGAGATGCTGGAAATGGGTACATCACTAAACCCGGTCAGGACATTAGTGGACTTTTTAGAGCGTTACTTAGCTACAGGATGTCCACATGTTTAGTATTTTTATGCCTGTATTTGTTGTACATTGAAGGAAACAATGACAGAACTTGTAATTCTTTTCAACTTCTGTAATATTTCTGAGCTTTTGTCACCCGAACTCCATCATACGATTTGTAATTTTCATGCCAGTGTCATACATACAGAAGGCAGTCTCATAGTGTTTTTTAGAAATGGTTTAAGATAAATTAAGATAAGATAAGATAAGATAAGATAAGATAAGATAAAATACGATAAGA
Organism: Pseudochromis fuscus; assembly: GCA_900323345.1. Lineage (NCBI taxonomy): Eukaryota > Metazoa > Chordata > Actinopteri > Pseudochromidae > Pseudochromis > Pseudochromis fuscus. The sequence goes on along the minus strand of OOFC01049453.1, from coordinate 459 downwards.
TAAGTTAAAATAAGATAAGATAAGACAAGTTAACATAGAAGAAGATAAGTTAAGATAAAATAAGAAAAGTTAAGATAAGATAAGATAAAATACGATAAGATAAGTTAAAATACGATAAGATAAGTTAAAATAAGATAAGATAAGATAAAATATGATAAGATAAGTTAAAATACGATAAGATAAGTTAAAATAAGATAAGATAAGACAAGTTAAGATAAAATAAGATAAGATAAGTTAGGATAAAATAAGATAAGATACGATACGACAAGATAAGATAAGTTAAGATCAAATAAGATAAGATCAAATAAAAAGATAAGATAAGATAAGATAAAATAAGATAAGATAAAATAAGATACGATACGACAAGATAAGATAAGTTAAGATAAAATAAGATAAGATAAAATAAAAAGCTAAGATAAGTTAAAATAAGATAAGGTAAAAGAAAATAAGATAAGATAA
>OOFC01049452.1:0-16725 GCA_900323345.1 Pseudochromis fuscus | reverse complement strand
TGTTTAGTAATTGACCGATATTTTTGTACAAATATGTCTTGAATCAATGTGTTTTCATGTTTAAATATCTTTTATTAAAGATTAAAAACTGTATTTAAGTGATGGAAAACTGCTGTATTTGGTTATTTATTAAGCGATTTTTGGGCATCCCAGCTGCTTTTAAAGTTTTATTTCACAGTGTAGTGTAGTAAAAGCTTTGGTGAGGATTAAAGTAACTTGATTCATTTATGTCATCAAATAAAAGATGGATGTAATCACCGAAAAAAATGAGAAAAAAAAGTGCAATACCACCAACGGCCACTGGAGGCGGGCTCTAAAAAACTTCAATTCAAAAATCCTCAGTTTCAATCATGAAATACTCAATCAATACATGTTTTCATGAGCTAAAGTCAACTCTTCTTCTCACTGATCTGCTGGTCATCAGGCTTCAAAGTGAGGAAGATTTAGGGGCGGGGTTAGTTTGATTGACAGCTCCTGTCTCCAGTGATTTACAGGTGGTTTGGAGGCTCATTCACTGGTGAACTTCAGTCTCATTCACATTGGACAGTGTCCTCAGCTTCAAGGCCCAGACCCGCCTCCTGACTCCTCCCTTCATATCCAAATATGGTCACATCTCTTTTACACAGTCTATGTGCTGTTGTCACCAAGTTTCTTCTGGTTATTTCCACCACTTTACAGTATTTTTGGCACCAGTTGCTGTGTTATTACTGTTTTTTTGCGTAACAAATATTGAGTTTGTACGTTTCTGCAGGGAAGCTGCTCGGATACAGATGCTGTTGTGATTGCAGGTGTGGACACAGGCTGTGTATTTACTCTCCCTGTGAGAAGGCAGTTGAGGAGTTTTCGCGCCGCACTTGTAACTAAATCCTTGTGATTTGGTGAAACTAACCACAGCGGCGATTTCTCCTCTTCTTTATTTTTTTGTTGTATTTTTTATCCAGCTGAGGTTCAAATGTTGTCTCAGTATGAATGATTTAGGGAGAGGGACCGATCCGACCGTCCTGCTCGGTGTATGAAGACGCAGGAGAGTGGTGGTGGTGGTGGTGGTGGTGGGATAAAGAAAGCAGTGTAGCAATTACACAGTCTGTCAAAGCACGGCGGGAGGAGGAGACCGGGTTCCTCTTCGGAGAGAGTGTGTGTTGTTAGATGCCTCACAAATGGTTGAATTACATGCGTGCTTGCTGACACACACACACTAACACACACTGTTGATAAAGGCTTTGGTAATCCACGGGAAAGAGGGGAAGACTCAGTCCATGTGTGACCCTGTTGACCAAACCAATTTTCACCTTGTCAAGCTGTGTGTGTGTGTGTGTGTGTGTGTGTTAATAATGCACTGAGGGAACAATACCACAGACTGGTTCAAAGGGAATACAATAATACCAGGTCCCACACACACACCTAGGTTGAGTGGGTGTTTGCATGTCCGTGGATTAACCCACTAAACTAATCCCTTACATCAGACGGGTGAGCCGCAGCCTATAGACGACGTCAGCGATGAGATTAGGAAGCAACTGGAGATCCCGTCGCCGTTACGTCTTCATATAAATGTAACTGCGGAGTGTGATGAATTATGTAGGTCAGAAACACATCCTCACTAACATCTAACACACTCGCTCAAAACAAAATTTATACTCCTATTAAATCGTACCGAGCTAAATCATTCATGGTTTCAAAAGCCGAGCTCTAGGTGTTTAAAAATATATATCTCCGTATCTGGAAGTGAAGAAAAGACTTTACAGAGAGAAATTAAAGAAACAAATCGGACTATTTATGAGAAGGTCTCATGAAGAAGTTATTTTAAAAAAAAAACTACAAAGAGACTCGACAAATGAATAGTTAATGGGCTGTGTGGAAATAATATTTGGAGCTGTGCTATACTATAAACCTTGATCTCGACTCATGTGCGACTCGTGTCAATCAAACGTTTTCTTACACCTAAAGCACACGTCTGTCAGGTCATGTGTCAGCTGATGTGAGAGTGTTGATCATGAATTTAAATTGTTTTCAGCATCAGATCTGTTGTTTAATTTTGTGCTGCTTGTTCAATTTTTATTGGTTCGTAACCACAGACTGTTTATACAATAGATGAAGCTGATGTGACGTCACTTGTTGATTTGTGGACTCGTGTTTTGAAGCCAGGAGTTTGGCATTTGAACGTCACCGTGTTGGTTTTTTGGAGCCTACAATGACCATATTTGGACATGAAGGGAGGAGTGAGGAGGCGGGTCTGAAAACTTGAACCTGAGGACACTGTGTCCAGTTCAGGTCTGGTCTCACTGGAAACCCAACCTGCCGATCAAACTAACCACCTCCTAAATCTTCCTCTCTTTGAATCCTAATATCTCCTAATGATGAAATGATTTTCAGATGGACCACCTGTCAATCAGACTAGCCCCGCCCCTAACTCCTCCCACCAGATCTCTGAGAAGAAGAGTTGACTTTATCTAATGACATCAGAATGACTTGTGGAGAAAATGTATTGACTGACTATTTCAGGATTGAAGATGAGGATTTTTGCAGCCAGCATCTAGTGGCCACTGGGTGTACTGCACCTTTTTGAACTTAGCTTCACGGCATAAAAACTATTTTTACTTTTCTATGGCTGCTACCGTTTCCCTCCACTCCAGTACATTTCAGTGGGAGATATGACATTTTTCACTCTGCTGTTTATTCCTCTAAGCTTCAATAAAATGTTTTTTCTGATAAGTGAAAGTGAAGCAGCTGTCTGCAAATGTATGATAATGTTTAATATTCTTTATTAAAGCTGATTAATTAAACCTTCTCCTGACCTTTATGGAGTCATATTGGTTCAAAATAAACACAAAAGATTCAGCATTCACTATAATCTGTTAATATTTCCACTGTTAAATTGATATTGGTTGTACTCCATTTTCTACTTATACTAATACTGCTATTTTTAATTCAGCCTAATGGCAAGGTATAAAAATCCAGGCCAATCACACAGTGACACATTTAAACTTGTTCACAAGTTAAATGGTCCTCGCTCAATTTAACAGCTGAAACCTTTTTAGAGCCTCGTGTGATCCAATCAGGTATTTTATTGCTGCTCTGAATGACCTTTACAGAATGAATACCTGTGTGTGTGAGTGTGTGTGTGTTTCCTCTCCATCTACATATTGACTAATTGATATTTGTTTTAATTGAGTCACAGAAGTAAATACAACCTCCAATGTTAATATATGAGCTTGTAATCCAGTAGTATCATTATTATCTGATTTATTCGAGCCAACAGGTGGACACACTGTTTATTTTATAGTTTATTCATCAATACTTTTGAATTAAAGTTTGACCCAAAGTCCCCATAAAGATCTTAATAAGTGTCTAAGTGTTGCCAGACTTTTATCATCTCTTGTTGAACTTTAGTTTTGTTCAGCACAGTAACAAAAACCAACCCGACAGTCACTTGTTGATTTGCCACCATGCAGCCGGACTCTGCCCTGGATCTACAGAGAAGTGAGCAGCTCCACTTTCAGCCTGGAGTTTTCCCCTTTGAAGCTGCAGTGATGTGAAGGTGGTAGCTGCTGTTCCAGCTCCACTACAAAGACCAGCCTTTGTTTACACCCATGACAGCAGAGACAGAGAGAGACAGATGTACAGTTGGCTGCCGCTGACTCCTTTAATCATATCTGATGAGTGTTTCTCATATCCATCACTCTGTGGTATTAATAGTGGCTCATGTTTCTGACATGGAAACCACAGGAAACTGAAACTCCCAACGTCACCTGTGTTACCTGAGCCGGTCTGAGGAGAAAGTGAACCCGCCTATGGCCCAGTTAGTTTCCCCGAAGCAACAGGAAACTGTGACCAGGAGTGAAACTGATAACTGTACTGGTTAGTTCCTCAGATGGAGGATCAACCACGACAAATACAAACTGGATTTTAATTACAACAATGTTACATTTATTATGTTCTCTTAATATGAATAATAATTCTGTTTTCTTTTTTTATTTTCTGGTCTCTAATAAAGAGGCAATCCAACATAGTGCCCATGCACATATTTCAGAATAAAAGCCACCTCAAGAAATTAAGGATTTGTTTCCATTTAAACACAGATGATGGGCTTTTATTTTGAAATGTGAGAACACGTTGAGTTGGTATTACCAACATAAGGCAGTGACTTTAATCTTTCTATCCACTCTGAAGGCTCTGTACTGAAATATGACTGATTAAATAAAAACAGGAAGTTAAAAATAAAAGTCCTGCCTGTGTTCTCTTCATATGAATAATAATTCATAATTCCTTTTCTTTTTTTATTTTTTGGTCTCTAATAAAGACCGGTGTGGCCATCCCACATAGTGCCCATCCACATATTTCACAATAAAAGTCACATCAAGAAATTAAGGATTTGTTTCCATTTAAACACCAGTGATGGGCTTTTATTTTGAAATGTTGGAGAACCTGTTGAGTTGGTATTACCAGCATAAGGCGGTGATGTAGATCTTTGAATGCTCTCAAAAGGCTTTGTATTGAAATACGACTGATTAAATAAAAACAGGAAGTTAAAAAATAAAAGCCCTGTTCATACAGATTTTTAATATCAGAGTTTAAAGTCCAGTGATCCCGAAGTTAATGACCTGTTAACTCATCAGTTTGTCAAACTACGACCAAACGAGTAGATTTTTGTGGTACAGCTTCAAAATATTTGGAGTGAATTATTATTTTTCATTGTTTTGTTGTAACAGAGTAATATTCATGAGTTAGCAAATACCAGACAGAAAAAAACAAAACAATAATGAACCAATAAGTTGTCATGAAATTGTGTAACACATCATTTCGACCCTTCTCCACCCTCCTCCTCCTCCTCTGTCCTCAATCCTCCTGCCTCCATCTGTAGCCCCGCTCGCTTTCCTTAGCGCAGATTAGACCAGTCTAAAAAGAGATTAAGATAGATATCCAGAAAATTCATTCTCCACGGTTGGTAATAACCTTTACTTGGCAGTGTGTGCGTGAATGTGTGTGGATACGTAAGGGGCTTTAGTCGTGCACAGCGGGAGGAGAAGCAGCGACGGCCAAAAAGGGAAGAAGAAAAAAAGAAGCAGGGGGACGGAGGCGGCTGTTTTTCTGTCTCCGTCCCTCCGGCAAAGCCAATTTTCTTACTGAGTGAAATGGATTTCCTGAGGACAGAAGATAGAAGCTGTCTGTCGGCTCCGCCCAATACACTCCATTACCCTGTGTGTGTGTGTGTGTGTGTGTGTGTGTGTGTGTGTGTGTGTGTCTCAGCTGTCACTGGTCAATAGTGCAGGTTGTTGTGCTGACCTGCACAGCGAGAGGTCAGAGATGGGATTACACTGTGGGTGGCTGTGTGTCAATAAGCTTGTCCCTGTGTGTGTGTGTGTGTGTGTGTGTGAGCTACCGATAGCGATGTGAGGATTACATAATCCGGCTGATTCATTGTTATTTATGCCACAGATATGCTGGTGAAGTTACAGGAGTTGTTGAACACGTCTTAAACAACCATCTTCATCTTCACATGATGCATAAGTGTCCAAACGTCTTCATTATCTGCACAATGTCTTTAACACAAATGTCCCTCAACACATTCTACACTGTAAAAAATAATATATCTTCTGTTTACTTTTTTCTATTTTTTTTTTTACTTATCTAACATTAAATAACATTGAAAAAATAAAAAAAAAATTCCCAAATTTATCAAGATTTAACACATTTTAATATTGTATTTAAAGATGTAAGCTGTTAAATACAGGTTTAATACTGTATGCAAATTCCTAAAATATAAGTGTAATAATTATGTACACTTTCTGTATTTTTATAAGTTATTTTCCACAGTTATTAATTTAATTTTATTGAAGATTTTCTACAAGTATATTTTAGATATTTTTTATTTTCCACATTTATTTTATTTTATTTAGATTTTCCCACCAGCTGTCAGAAATCGACTGTTATTTCTTGACATTTGTTTTACAGTGTAACTAAACATTCAGCTTAAAATGAGCTAAAGTAAATATAAATAAAATATTCTGCAACAAACAGAAATCACATTTGTGAACAAAATGTTACGTTCAGTTAAAAAACTATTAAACATCTGTCTCAAAAATCCTCAAGTCAAAAAAGCTTTGAATTGAAGCGGTATTTGATCACAGAGTAGGGGTTTTTCAGAGGATTAGCTAGGTGGCGGTAATGAGCAACAAAGTTCCAACCACTGTAAAACAAACAGAAGAAGAAGAAGTGGCAGTTTGTCCAAGTAGAGTTGCTGTCACACATACGCAATACGGCAGTAGAACCACCTGATAAAAGCAGAAGACACCAGAGAGCACGTTTTTTGGTTTTTGTCTTTTTCTTGGGTTAAAATGTGAAACAGCAGGTTAACCCTTCACTGAACAGTCGACTGACAAAGTATTATCCACACTCTGCAGGAAGGAGTTTTCTTTTCGAAGCACTTCCTGCTTAAAATATCACATTAACAGGAAGTATACGATCGTCAGGGATTCTGCTAGTATTTCTTAATAAGCATTTCTTATACGATTACTACAATAATCAATAGCTGCAGCCCTAGAATAATCCAAGAATATTTCAGATTAAGAAACATTCAGGTGACAGGTTGGTGTCTATGTTGTGCACAGTTCATCATCCATGTACAGCACATACACCTGACACCTCACTGTGAACCTGTTAAGTAACAACTCTGAGTTGACTATCAAACCTGGCCACACATCCTGTACTTCTTCACAAATATTCACAGTTGTTGGCATATATCTGTGTGTGGGAGCCTCCCGGGGGTTTTCCAGCACTGTTCTCTTAAAGATTAAAAAAAAAAGCATCTTCTGGAGATCCGTCTATCTACACTGTAGGAGGCGGGATGGATGCTATGCTGCTGCGCATTAAGCCAGAAAGTACACACTCGATCGGGTGCTGCTGTATGAAGATAAACACACATTCACTGAGTTGGATTCCTCACGAGGAAACACCCACAGGAATCCTGAAACATGAGGAACATCATGCAAAATGCTTTCATTGAATGGGAATCTTCTGAGTGCTACATAAAGACATAAAGGTGGTACTTCCTACCTCGTGTCACACCTCAAACATCTGTGACAATGATACAAGACTTCACCATTTGTTCGAGGCTTTTAAGTCGAGCTACGATAACCTCACCGTGTCACGTATTTTAAGCGTGACAGGTCCCGGTGGAAATCGAACCTTAAACTCTGTGTAAGTGCTTTGCTCCAAAAAATAATAAAACGTGGAGTACAATGTCAAGATATCCATCCAGCCCTCTGTCCGTCCACTCCTGCTATTCTGTGGCTGCACGATGAAATAGGATGAGGTAAATGGAGAGCTGTGGTTGTGAGTGTCACGCTTCATGGGTGTCTGATTGGACGTCACACTCGCAGGAGGAGGTCCATCAATGTGGGCTGCTTTGGCCGCCTCTGCTTCTCCTCTGTGTGTGTGTGTGTGTGTGTGTGTGTGTGTGTGTGTGTGTGTGTGTGTGTGTGTGTGTGATCCTGCCTGGAGGTATCCACTCTACATTATGTTATATCCAGAAACTGGGAGGTGGTACGTCTGAATATTACCGAGCTTTCACACTACATGGTACTAGCTCGCCTCAGCTCGTTGCTTTTTGGGAACCACATTAAAACAGGTACTAGAAAAGTGGCACCAGGTACCAGATACTTTTTCCTGATGGAAAACCGAGCAGGGTCCAGCTGGTACCATGTGGTGGGAAAGCACCATTAGATCCCAGGAACCAGCTGTTCACAAAAAATCTGATCTAAATCTGGTTTGGTAAACCGTATTTTCTGGATTATAAGCCGCTACTTTTTTCTGACGCTTTGAACTTAAACACGCTTATTGTTTCTCAATTATCTGTGACAAGAAGCTCGTTAGCGTTTTACAAGCTAGCAAGCTCCGTGCCGCCGATACATTTAGCGTCGTCACATCAGACCCGGTCAGAGTGGACCACATGAAACTGTTGGAATAAATTCAATAGCGGCTTATAGACAGGTGCACTCAATAGTCCAGAAAATATGGTAATTAAGAAATGGGGTGAGATCAAATAATCCAAGCTTGATTTTGATGTTGGTTTTAATCTAGATTACTATGACAGGAAGCTGGATACAGTTTCAGGATCAAAATATTCCTCAAAATTGGTCAAATAACACCACTTTTTGCACTAGTTGGGTAACGCATGTATACTTATATAATATCCAATGTATACTTGTTTGTATAATTGTTTGGGGATTAGATCATTAGACATTTGGAGCACCGCCGATCTGAATTTGATAACCGACATAGTGCTTTATCCCCTTACCTCTCAAAATGCTTTACAAACTTTGGCCCCTCATTCATTCCTTCACACATCAATGGCTACAGAGCTGCCATGCAAGGTGCTAGCCACCACTGTGAGCAACTCAGGGCTCAGTGTCCTACTCAAGGACATTTGGACATGTGAACATGAGGATCTGAGGACTTAACCCACAACCTCACGATTCGTAGACGACCCATCTACCACCTCACATCATGATATGACAACACTAATGAAAAATATTTTTGTACAGTTACGAAGAAGATGCGTCAGAGGGTCGTACTTTCTGAATAACTTTATCAAAATTAGAAAGCACCCAGAGAGCACAAACCCCCGCCTGGGCATCTGTACAGGTGCTAAAAACTCAACACTGCTGCCCTCTTGTGGAGACACACCGCAGCACTAGCTTGTTAAAACATCCACAACAGATATGTTTGGGGGGGTTTCGGACAGGATCACATCTTCCGATCAAAATTGAATCATTAGTTTCTTGGGTAATACCCCATCTCCAAAAAAAAATCACTGAGACAGATGGACAAAAGCAGAAAGAAAAAACACTGTGTTACTATCCTGCAGCTTCTGTCTCACTCAATCCTTCCTGTACTAAGTCATCCCACCTCTCCTCAGTGGAAAAACCATTTCCTAATGCCAACCAGCCGCCTATTGTCACTGTTCTTCTTCTCCTTTGTCGCCTCTTTCAGCTGCATTTCCCATTATCTGAGCCACTGGCTAACAGCTGGACCGCGCTCCTCTTCCTTCATGCCTCTAAGATAATTCTCATTTGTTGTTCTTGACACAAACACACTTCTGCTTTGTCATCACTGCCTCTCCTCAGTGTGTTTTGGGCCTATCTACATGGAGATTTGATGCATTTTGGGTCTGTCTAATTACACCGTGATGTATGTTAATTGAGGGCAAACGAGGGAACAGACTGAGCACGTTTCAGTATGTCAGACACCATATTCCCCTCCTTTAATACTGTGATCTTATCTGATACAGCACCACCAAGGTCATGTTTGGTTAAGTTGCAGGCGGATTTGAGTTTTTTTTTATTGTTTAGCGATGTTCGCTCATTAGAGAACATTATTATGTAGCACCAGAGGGCTGCTGGTTAATGGCTATTTTTAACACCTCTATATGGAGCACACAAGACAGTGAATTAGTATCAGCGGTGGACTGAAGAGGCGAGGCTCTGTCACATTAAAACTCCTCACACTTGTGTTTCTTAGCCATGAGCTAACCCAAATCCCAGACTACAGAGAGCCCGAAGCTAGCTTGACTTAATTTTATTCATTACTCATAAGTCATTAACCTGGGGCCAACAATAAACGCTGGAGATATGAATCACTCTTCAACATTAGAGCCCTGAGTCCTTGGACTGCTGACGGCTTATAATGCGTTTAATTTTGTTTGGACAATAAATATTCAATTGCTTTGGTGCTCACCTTGACTCACACTAGTAGTTTGTCTTTGGAGATAATTATTAAGGAGATTATATTTCCCCCATGTTTATTTGTTTGTCTGTTTGATACATTACAAAAAAACAACTGCTAAACAGATCTCGTTTGATTCTATTTGGAAAGATAGTGACGAAAAACATCTAGAAAATTGTCATTGGTGTGAGAAAAGCAGTAAAGCTGGAGAGGAAGAAGAAGGAGGAAGTCGAAACGAAAAACAGTGAAATGTTTCAACTCCTCAGATTTTGTTAAACATTGCACTGAAAACACATAAAAACAAACTTGAAAGCACCCAGAGAGCACAAACCTCCATCGAGGTACAATCCAGCTGTACTGAACACCGCTGCCCTCTTGTGGTGAAATAGCAACACTACCTTGTTATATCATCCGCCTATTATAAGAGATTAGGGGATAATTTTCATATAGGAATTAAATTATTTGTTCCATGGCTAATACCCGGAGTGAATCTCTCCAAAAAATGAATACCGTATTTTCCGGACTATTGAGCACACCTGTCTATAAGCTGCTATTGAATTTATTCCAACAGTTTCATGTGGTCCACTCTGACCGGGTCTGATGTGACGACGCTAACTGTACCGGCGGCACGGAGCTTGCTAGCTTCTAAAAAGCTAACGAGCTTTGTGCCGCCGATACATGAGCCACACCGGTGTTTATGCCGCAGTGTTAAAGCGTCGGTAAAAAAGTAGCAGCTTATAGTCCGGAAAATACGGTAAATATAAAAAAAATCACAAAGATCTGTAAGTAGCTTTTCCATGAAGAAACGTGCACAAGAAAACCAGCAGGGGGCAGCAAAACATCACTGCTACATCTCCGAGCCAGAGAAGAAGAAGGACGAAGCAGTAGGTACAAACTGGAAACTGACCTAAACCTGATAACTTTGTCACACCTTAATAGCTTCAGCTGAATATCCACACACACATGCAGGATGATCATGTCTACAATCTTAAACTATTTGTTGGAGATCATAGGTTTGAACACTGAGTGCTTTCTGATTTAACACCAGAGAAGGATTTCAAAGGTCTTATGAGTGTTGTAAGCCCAGGGCTGAATGTGAAAGGTCCTTTTATGTGTACATTACATACACTTCTTGAGTTTGACAAGCCTTTCTGACTGTTCATTACGGCCGCAACGTTTTCTCAAAATGAAGTAAAGGAGCCACGAAATCTAATTTTTTAAGCAAGCAGCTGTTCCAGTTACCACCCCCGTCAGCCATATGGCTGCACAACACATCAGAAAATAGTGCACATCTCGACTCCCTGCTGTTTCCCAACTTCACTTCCACAACTGTCTGCTTGTCTGTGGGGCTTTTACAGTTTGCCTCCGCCTTGATCTTGGTTCGTCTTTTGTTCTGTGTAATGCTGAATTCATGTCAAACTAGACTGACTCTGACTGTCAACTATTGGCTGGGAGATAAATATTAATATAAGGATTACATAACAGCACTTGTAGGCTGCAGTGTCACTTGTCATCGTGGAGCGCAGTGTCGAAGGCAGGCCGAAATATGAAACATGACTTTTCTCTGTCGAGTGAACAACGTATTGTTTATCCCGAATAAATAACTTGGAGGGAACATGATGAATGGCCAAATACAATAAGACCCGGTTAAGTATTGCAGGATAAACATCTTAAAAATAGTGTTGACAAGGAAGTTAGCTCTGTTGGCACCTTGGTAAGTGAGAAAAATGCCTTAAGAAAGCTGAGTTTATTCTGCAGCAATAACCTGGACGGTGCTGTGTTTTTACTACCCTGTGTTACAGACCTAACAGTCGACATGACAGCGGTGTGAGTATCTTTTAATGACCCTGAAATCATGAACGAGACTGAATCCAAATTAGGTTTGAAAGCTTCAAGGACCCCTACCGCAGTCCTCTCCGTGTATTTGAAACAATATCATTAATCTGTAATTGTATGACTGGGTCGTGAAGGCTGAGGATGAAAAGTAAAAGAGCTTTCCTTGATTGCAGATGAGAGTTTTGCGAAGATACTTGGGAAAAGTTATCTTAATGGAGAACTATAACTGATTAGAGGGAATTGGCGAAGGCATGGCTTGTTATCCAGAGCCAGACTGTTCGGCTTCTTGTGCCATCTGATCGATCAATGACAATAAAACCTTTCAGGAAATGAATCAAGGCCTGGGGGAGGAGGAACCGCAACCTTCAGCTAATTTCTGTTGTTCACAACAGAGAGATCCGTGCAACATCCAGACCGTGCCAAACCAAATCAGTCAAACAGATTTGTGTGGTGATGCAGGGGAAGGCGAGACAGCGACTGATGCTCCAGACAAATGGCAGCCAAAAAATACAAGGATGCAGCACTGAGAGGCATCTTGTTTGTTAATCTGAATCCTGTGGTTGATACAAAGATCATCTAGATCAGGGGTGTCGAACTCATTCTAGTTCAGGGGCCATATACCGAACAAACTGATCTCAAGTGGACCAGTAAAATAATAACATATTAACCTATAAATAATGACAACTCCAGGTTCTTCCCTTTGTTTTAGTGAAAATTCATAATGGATTTTGTTCAAAATGTTCACATAGGGTGATTAGGTCCATAATCGGAGACAATTCAGTGCGAGGTCGGATGTGGACGATCCCTTGATGGAGGTTTGTGCTCTCTGGGTGCTTTCTAGTTTATTCTTCCCACAAAGTGAACCATCAGTAAAACGGAGATACAAACAATGTTGTAGTCAAGACCGTATCAACCAAGACCAAGACAATATCCTAGACTAGAGAGTATCGAGACCAAGACAAGACCAAGACATCTGGAGGTTTTGACCGAGTCAAGACCAAGACTGGATTGATCAAAGAAAAATCTAAATAAAGGGGGCATGTCAGTACAAAGACCACATGACACCATGAAGGCAGGAGCTACATTCTACTTTTCTCACTTATCACAGTAGTGTTGTCATGGTCTTGACCAAAAAACCCAAGTCCACCCTGTCCGAGACTGAGACAAGACTGAGTAAGAATCCCTTTGATTCCGAGACGAGACTGAGACCCTTAAAAAGTGGTCTCAAGACTGATCTCGAGTCCTACAACATTAGATATGAAAAATAAAACTAGTGAGATAATTACCATATTTTCCGGAATATTGAGCGCACCTGTCTATAAGCCGCTATTGAATTTATTCCAACAGTTTCATGTGGTCCACTCTGACCGGGTCTGATGTGACGAGGCTAAATGTATCAGCGGCACGGAGCTTGCTAGCTTGTAAAAAGCTGACGAGCTTCATGCCGTCAATACATGAGCAACACCGGTGTTTAAGCCACAGGGTTCAAAGCGTCGGAAAAAAGTAGCGGCTTATAGTCCGGAAAATACGGTAGTTATTTATACACTAAATGAATCCATTTTACTTCAGACCTCTTGATGCTTCCCTTTAATAAATAGACGGTTTCCCTCCATCTTCCCAGAAGCTCCACCTGAGAACTGAACCTCTGTTTGTTTTTCATTGACAGGATTTTGTGCTCTAACCTGGGTTGTTGTCAGGGATGAAGGAGGCAGCTGGGACACTCATCCCTGCCATCACCAGATTACTCTAAAGGAGATTGGGATTAGTTTTCATCACAATCAAGCATTTATTTATTTGGGTTCATTATAATCGTTGTGGAAAGGATGAAAATCTCGTTTTTGTAAAAGGTGATATTTAAAAATGGAGAATGAAGCACGGCGCAATTCAAATATCGGAGGTTTTTATTGTGTGGGACATCGCACTTGTCACCTGATTTTCCTCCACCGTCCCTGCTTCTGCTTTCCAATTCATTCCCTCCATCCATCACCGCCTCCCTCTGCACTTCTTTCAGGCCTCTCCTCTTATTTTTCCCCCAGACAATATCTTCCTTCATGCACTGCTTCCTCCTTTCTTCTTCTTCTTCTCTGTCAGTCTGTCTGTGGTTTTGCGGGTTTTCATTCTCACTGCAGTCTGTCCTTTCTCTGTCCTTTCCCTCCTTGAAGCACTTAGCTTTGATTAGCGGGACGACTGGAAGCTCTTTTTTTTTTTATTTCGCTCATCTCTCCGCACATTGTTTGCTGCTTTCCCGCAATCCTTCAACGTCTCGCCTTTTCTTCAGCAGACGAGGTTACCTGCTGCGATCAGTATGCAGGCCGGGACGTTAAAAGCCTGCCGGTAGGGTGCATGCAGCCGGTAGCAGCTGTACTTTTACTGATCAAATTTTCATCAAAGGGCAAGTCTTTTTGAGTCGGAGCCAGACTACGACCGACGGGGGAGTCGCCCTCCTCCTCCTCCTCCTCTAGCAAGCTCCTTATGTTGGTCTCCAGCACCTCTCACCACTCTCTGACTCATATTCAAAATCCATCCATCCTCCCAGAATAAACACCTCCACAAAATGCATTTCAGCCCAGACAGGATGTTGATCGACTCTTAAGATCTCAGCCATCAACAGCAAGAAAAATCACATTAATCAAAAATACATAAGTACGAGATAAATGCAGTTTTCGTTAAAGTGTCAGAAGAAGTATGGCTGAAACACCAGCAGAGCCGTGCAATGTGAAAAGACAGTAAAAGGCTAAGTGGTACATGCAGTACTCTTCAACCATTCACAGCTGCTCTTAAACCGTCTGTGGCACTTCAACAAAGCTGAAAACTTCTCTCAGCGTTATATAGAAAGGAAAAGTTCAACTGCCTACAGGCTTCGACTTGATGTGAACATTTTACATATTAGCAGCAGTGGCACTTGTTAGTCAAATGTTAACTGCTTTGGACTTTTGAGAAGTAAAATACACTTCAGTGCCGATCGGTGGTTTAGCTTTAACAGACACTTCAGGTGTTTTTTTAAACTGCGATTCCCGTTTAACGTCGGAGATGGAAACGTCCTGAGGTATATTAACTGGTTTTATCTTCGACGTAAAAACTTCATCATATCATCGTTACAGTTTCTTTGGGAAATTAATTGTATTGGGACTGTTTTTGTTCCTTTCATTAGAATAAAAAATATGAACATTTTGGTCATTTATAGGGAATCAGAACCTCAGTATATTTGACTTTGTTCCTCGTGTTTGGGAGTTTTTTGAAGTTTTTCCTTCATAATTTTGCAACTTTAATTTGGGAGAATATTTAAGCTTTTTCCTGTAAATGTGCAATTTTAATCTCAAAGAACATTACCTTTTTTTATTGTTTTAGGTAAAACTGCAACTTCAATTTGAATTTTTTTCTCCTAGATTTGCAATTTTTAAATATCCGAATCCCGATCTTGTAAATTTGCGACTTCGAAATCAGGGGATATTCAACTTTTAATTGATTCAGGTTTGTTTTCTTCACACATTTTACAACTTCAATCTTTTACTTTTTTGGGGTTTGTTTTGGGTAAAAACTTCGACATCAAAGAATATTCGTTTGTTTTCTCGTACATTTGCTACTTTAATTTCCGAGAATATCAAGTTGTATTACTCTCAAACTTGTAACCTTAACTTCAGAGAATATCTTTGAACATCTCACATAACATTCAAGTCCAAATTGTGAAATGCCAAAGATGTAAAATGCGTGAAGATCTCACAGTTTGCACTCTTCAAAAGACGACAACTTGGTCTAAAATATTCCCCAGTAGTGTCCCCAGTACTCAGTACGTCCACTCTAGACTCTGAATAAACACAGTATTGGTCAGAGCACATAGTGTAATGTAGTCCTAGAAAGTTTTCTGTTTAATCGAAAGTGAAAAAAAGAGTTTGGGATTTAATTATGGAGCGTGCTGAGTGGGCCTGATGTTGACAATGCAGGTGAAGTCAAGAGGGTGAATGCTTTGTAAGGCCACAGTCTAATGTACGGTGGTATTGTGTGTATTCACCGGCAGCCTCCCTCTTTGCTCTGCCGTCTCTTTGGGTTTGAGGGTGAAACATCTTCTCAGGAGGTCGGGGTCAGTCTCATAATAGAAACTCCGAATGGGAAATTACATAACAGCCAACGAGTGTCCAACTGCGCTTTAAAATATCAGTCCAGCTAAAACGCACCTGAATGTGGGTTGAAGTTTAAACATGGGAAAATTGGACACATAAAGAACTAAAGTGTATGATGTAACAACTCAAAGTACAAGGAAATCTTTTTGAAAACCTTCGACAGTCATGAGAACTCAGGATGGAAATTCAACCTCGGCAGGTGATTTCAGTTCGAGTTATTTGACTGCACGAAAATCTGTTTTATCACGACGACGTAACAAGCTGACAATCTTAAAATAATTACCTGACTTTCATCATCTTGCCCAGAGCAATGTCAGCCAATCGGATCATTCCATCCACCTGTCAATCAAGCTAGCAGCACAGTTCAGATTACCACCTGAAAACACTGACAGAGTAGCAGCAGCTGTGGTAGTAACCAGTAGTTTGTTGGAACAGTATCATAGGTTAATATGTAGTACTAACATTAGCTTTCAATGGTCCAATCGAATTGCTCCAAATGTTTTGTCCCGCCCACATAATAATAATACTTACAGACCATGAATATGTGATACTGCAGGTTTCTGTCTTTTTACCTTTTGTGCATAACAATTTGTTTTTTAATTATTATTTTATCTTAGTCATTTTAAATTCCCACTACCGTATTTTCCGTACTATAAGCTCCACCTAAAAGCCTTTAATTTTCTCAAAAACCGACAGTGCACCTTATAATCCGATGCACCTTATATATGGATTAATATTAGTTAATTATGGCTGCTGTAGTCAGGGGGTGTATATTGTGATTGCACTAACGTTTGATTTACCGTAGCGGTATCAGACTGTTTCTTTTACGTGTTTACTGAATCAGGGAAAAGTTCCCTCCACGTTTGTGATGCACTAACTACGTCATAAAAAGTTGCACTACCTGTTGTACCTGCTGTTGGTAAAAGATAAAACTACGTCACTGATGTTACCTTGGAGAAAAAAATAAAACAGCTGTTCATGTAGCTTTGAACTGTGACAAATGGAGTTGGAAATACATTGTTTTCAATGAAGGCGGCGCAAATACCGGTAA
>OOFC01049451.1:51973-72307 GCA_900323345.1 Pseudochromis fuscus | reverse complement strand
GTTCTCCCTGTGTCACTGTAGAAGCTGCTTTGAAGGCTGGCAGCAGCAACCCGGGGAAAAGCAGGAGAAGTCCACTGCAAACCCTCTACAATGGAGACCAGGTGAGACACACACACACACACACACACACACACACACACACAATGTTTTTTTTTTGGCTAGATCTTGAGTTGCTCTTCAAAAACAGTTTGTTTATGTCAACAGTTTCAGTTGCATGGAAATTTTCTAAATAAGTATTTGGGACAACATGTATTTGGTTTCTAGTGGTGGAAAAAGTATTAAAATCCTTGATTTAAGTACTGAAACATAGTAATAGAAAAATATGCATCAAAATCCCACTAAATTAAAGGAGCATAAGTACCAGTAGTATGGAAGAGATGGACGCACTGTGATGTTGGTTTGTGGACATTTTGAAGCTAGGAGTTTGGTATTTGTGCATCGCCAGGTGTATTTTTGCACCCAGAAGTAGCCACATGTGGATATTCAGGGAGGAGTGAGGAGGCGGGTCTGACCCTTGAACCTGAGAACAGTGACCAATGTCTATGAGACTGGAGTTCACTACTGAATGATCCTCCAAACCTCCAACGACCAAAGATAGAAAAATGTAGTGACTGAGTGTTTCATGATTCAAAATCAAAATGAGGATTTATGAATTGAAGTCAGTTGGAGTTTTTTGGAGCCAGCATTTAGTGGCTGTCGGTGGTTTTTCCCTTTTTTGTACTTCTGTATTGGCTTCACTTGAACTCAGGCTAATCAACTGCATACTGTCTCTATCTACATACTCAAGCTCTCTGCAAAGAGTAGAAACAGACACATTTGCTAAAATGTCAAAGTGTTAATCTCACACTTGTAACAAAACAGGATTTCCTGACAGTTTTGGTGCATCAGTGTAAATCTTAGCAACATGATCTGTGACCGTCTAGTGATGTGTACTGTCACATACAATGTAAAGCTGATTGAAGGTCAGAGCTCACATCACATCTTGAGTCAGTTTGATTTATCATGGAGTAGAACATGATAAACATAAACAATCCCACAATCCTAACATGCTGCTCTGCACTGAGTGCAAAAACATCCTACAGCTGGTGTTGTCAGCTAATGTAAGAAATGTGCAATTTATGTTTATGCCTTTGAAAAAACCTGACTCTTTGTTAGTGTAAAAACGCTCTGTATAGACAGTTTGCCTGCAGTGGTTTTTAAAAGCTTTGTGTTTAAAAGTTGTTTGTTTTTCTGCTTCCTCCTCCCTCTACCACCCGCTTGGTCCTACACCATCCTCATCACAAGCAGCTGCAGCTGTTGGCAGCTCAGAGGTCCCTCCAAGGCCGCAGGGAGCTGTTGGAGCAGGCGTGCCTGAGCCACACCAGGAAGCGCCGGGTGCTTTCGCCTGAGGACCTCAAACACCTCATTGTGGACGACAAACACAGCCTTATTTATTGCTACGTACCGAAGGTGAGTGAGCGTGAGATTAATCCATGCAGCTGAAATTTTACACCCAACGTTTCAGTTCGGGAGGTGGAGGATTGGGTGGGTGGGTGTGTGGTGATACTTCATGAAAGATGAAAGAGACAGGTGGACACCGGTGCTCTGAAAGCTACAGGTAATGTATTGTGGCCTTCTGTTTGGCACTCTTCTCAGACATAACTCTGAATCCACGCCACAGGTGCCATACAAATATTGTACACGTACGCTTGCACGTGTGCTAACAATTCATTCAGGTGATGTCATTTAGACTTTTTCATCTGAATGGGTTTTATCTCTATCAACTGAATTTTTGCATGTAAACTACAGAAGGCCACTATTTTAGGCAACCTGTAATGACTTGCATTTTATTTCTAATATCATATTTCAGTACAAAGTCTTTTTATGTTTTTATGCTTCAAATGGACTCAGAAGGGGAACATGAAAGTTACTGCATTACACTGCACAACACAAACTCAATACTTCATCTGTTTCAGAGTAAAAGCCCACGACAAGAGTTTAAGGAGCACTTTATTTATTAACCAGGCTTTTATAGTGAAAGGCACACCCCATTTACCTTCTTCAAATTTTTTTTCCCCTGGCCTGTACTTGGTTTGATCATTATTAGAAACCTGTTTTTTAAATCAAAAATCCTTTTTTATTAGGGGAAATATGGTATTCTCACCATTGTGTGTGTGTTCCAGGTCGCCTGCACCAATTGGAAACGCGTCCTCATGGTCCTCACAAGTGACGGCCACTACACCGACCCCCTCTCCATCCCGGCCAACGAGGCCCACGTTGCAGGTAACCTCCGCACACTTTCCGAGTTCTCGGTCGCGGAGATCAACCATCGCCTCCGCAACTACCTCAAGTTCATCTTCGTGCGGGATCCCTTCGAGCGCCTGGTGTCGGCCTACAGGAACAAGTTCACCCGTAGCTACAACACCGCCTTCCACAAACGCTACGGGACCAAGATCATCCGCCGGCACCGGACCAACCCCGAACCCGAAGCCCTGAAGAACGGGAACGACGTGTCTTTCAGCGAGTTCGTGCAGTATCTGGTTGACCCTCGGACGCAGCGGGAGGGGCCTTTCAATGAGCACTGGGAGCGGGTGCACTCGCTCTGCCACCCGTGTCTGATCCACTATGACGTGGTGGGGAAGTACGAGACTCTGGAGCCGGACGCTCAGGCTGTGCTCAGGTTAGCTGGAGTGGAGGGGACGCTTCAGTTTCCAACCTCCGGCAAGAGCACCAGGACGGATGCCGACATGGCCACACGCTTCTTTCAGCACATCAGCCCTTTTTATCAGAAGAAACTGTTCAACCTCTATCGAATGGACTTCCTGCTCTTCAACTACTCTACACCCAAGTATCTCAGGACTTGATGAGGACTGACATCATTGATGATCATTTTGCACTTTTTGGTTGCCGTGGACTTTGTGTGTCTCTCTCTGGCCAGACAAGCTCGTCACAGAGACTTTCCAACAAAAACTAAGGTGCAGAGAGTGACGGATTTTTTTGGTTTCAGTGAGTGGAAACCAAAGTTCTGCCGGAGGAGAAGAAGAAGAAGACAGACAGACAGACAGACAGTGTGTGCTGTGATCTATTCAGCATCTGTCACATGTGTTCCCAGTGTGAGAGAGTGTGTTCTGGTGTTGATGCCGATGCAGATTAACTGTCTTTACAAACCAGCCCTCTCTCTATTTATTTCCTTTTCTCACCAACATATGGCTTCATCAAGCTTCGCTTTGACTTCCAGTGTCGTCATTGTCGAGTCTTCCTGCAGTGTCCACTACAGTTACAGTCCTCATGGCTTTTTTTTTATTCTTCTTCTGAAAACTAATGAGCCATAAATGAAAGTCCAGAGGAGCAGGTTCTCTTCTCATTGAGCCTGAACACAGAGGCACCTACAGTACAGTATCTCTGGAAGGGCTTTATTTATGTCTGTCAGTGTTTAGTATTTATTGTTGTAGAACGTGAGAGTTTGGGCTCCTGATTTAGTGAAAATGAATTTTTCTTTTTAGAGGTTTTCTCTCTCAGTTGCATGGAAACTGTTGCTGACTCTGCTTTTGCACACTCACTGATGCCAAATAGAAACTCTCCTCATCATCATGTCACCCCCCCTCGAAAACTACATGGAGGACTCATCCTGTCTAGCTCTCCAGAGTCGTTTTCCAGCCACTCCCTGGTTCCAGTAAAAGCTTGTTGCCATCCCTCGTCTATCGCTGTCTGTATTTAGCTCTGGGCAGGTAGGCTGAACAAACAACCACATAGCTGTGGTCAGGGCTGCGTCCAGCCCAGCTCAGAGCTGCCCTTGTTAGCATCGGTGCAGGCATGTGAAGGGTTAATCCACCTCCAGCCATCTGCACTGCGGGGCCTTGTTCAGCAAGTGTGACGGAATTTATGGGAAGAAATTCAGGGCAGATTATCGGAAAACATTAATTAATGGCCGACACTGTCTTCCCTCTAAAGGGAAGTTCCACCAGTTTAATACATCTGTTTGTTCCAGTTCCTGAAGTAAAACTGCATGGCTGAAAAAGATTGAAAAGGAACTGCTACTACTATTACATACCTAAACCACCGATCTGTCTGCAGTCGGGTTGTATTGTGGGTAATGTAAGCGCCACGCTCTTGCAAGAAAGGAATGTGGAGTATAAAGAAGATCATATCTTTTTACACTGTTGTTGTTTAACTCCATAACTCCTAGAAACTGAGATCATCCCATAGGCTCCAGTGTCATTTTAAATAAGTGAATAATTACTTTGCCCAGATTGTTTTGAAGATGTTGTGTTTGTATCTGTGAACAATAGAACCTCCAACTACCAACAGATGAAATCTACTTGCTGTTAGAGTGCATTGATTTTAAAGGTACAGGGTTCATTTATTTATTATGCTACAACAAAGTGTTGTATAGCAAAACGCTAATCAAAGTCCCTTCATATCACCAAATAATAAGTTTATATAGCATACTTCTTAAGGAGGTACATATCTACATGAATTGTTATCAGCTGATGTTGATAGGTGTAAATTGCCTTTAACAAATCTGGCTTGAACAGTGGGGGGCGCTGCATAACACAAGTCAAAGACTGGGGGACTTAAATATTTTATTGAAACAAAACTTGACAGCTTGTTGGTGGTTTTATTGTTAAATACATATGAATTTTGTCTTAAAGGATTTGCCAAAGAGACAAAAAAAAAGATTTATTTTTCTGGTTTCAGCGTTTGTGAAAACAGCAGAAAGTTGGTTCCAGTACCACTGAAATACTCTGATACTTTATACCAAAAATAACCTCTCAATCAAAAAAGGAATTCAAAAAGAAAAAACTGAAAAAAGTCCTGTACATTTGACCCTACCGACAGTATTCAGCAGATGTTATGAGCAGCACATTTCTGGCTATCACCACGTTAGCATAAACAAGCTAACATTAGCCTTTCTGAATATTGCTCCAACAGATGCGACTGATGAACATTGTTCCAACATGTTAATAACCCAGCTCTCTGTCTTTGAGCTCTTTACATAGTTTGTTCAAAATACTCTGTTAGCATAACAGAGCCGCTGCTTGTTCACATGCTGTTGTACAGTCACTATTTACGGTACTGTATAAAAACAGATATCATCCCGTTTTTCATCATTTTGACTTCTGTTTGGTGCTGGTATTAGTTCTTGTGACACCTGTACTTACGACATATAACCCACAGTAATTTAGTCAGTGTAAAGATGGTCCGCTAAAGAAAATGTGAGGTTAGCATATGAAGACAAAAAAAATGCTGAATGTCTTTTCTTTGCTGAATGAAGCAGGTCGACACAACAGTCTACGAGTTCACTAGACTCAGTTGTTCCTGCTGCAATGAATAACTTTATCCTGTTTACAGAACATCTCCAGGCTACATATCTACACCAAACATGTTTGTGTGTTTGCTAGTTAGTCCTGAAAATGTACAACAGGATGACAGAATCATTTCAACTGTGTACACAATAATGCTAATGCGTTAGCAACAGTTTAATATCATCTCTTCCAGATTTTGTTTTAAAGCTTTTTTTTTTTTTTTTAAATGCTTGTAGTCCCGCTTTGAAAAGTGCAATATCAGTGTGTTAGGTTGCGTATTGTCTGTATCAGTGGGTTCCTCTTTCTTCAAGCCCTACATTTTGTGCTATCTTTGATTTCTCTGTTTGCAGCCATGGGTTACAGGGTGTTTGATGTTTGCGCTCTCCTGTGTAGCAGTGTGTAATTTAAGCCATAATTAAGAAGCTGTGACTTGTCAGAAGCTGATCACACCCTTTGTTTTTGTTTGTTTTTTCCTGCTGGCTCGATGACATCCTGCTCACAATATGTCTTACTTTTGTCTTTTTTTTTTTTGGTTTTAGGAAATGCAAACAATGAGTAGCTCGTTAAATATCCATCGCAGACACCTGGACGCTGCTGTGGAGAACACAGCTAGTCAGACATGTTGCTTTTAGTACAATCTCTCATTGTGAAATAGTGAACAGAGCACAATCTGAAACACTCTATGCACTTGAACTGTGAATGTGATAACCGAAGTGCACTTGGTGACGTGATGATCGACTGATTGACTGGCTGGTTACCTTGAAGTTTTCAACAAGTACAACCCCCCCCCACACACACAGCAGCAGCACCAAGTTTGTGTGTGTGTTCATTTTCCATCTTTGTTTCTCATTACAAACAGTTGTGTGTACTTAAACCTGTATTTCCTTGTTGTCTGTATCCAGGGAACTCCAGAAAGAGGGTGAATACAAGGATAATTCAGCCCACTCTGCTTCCTGTCATTAATGTGTCTCGTGCTAACTTTGCATTCTCCAGCTCCCCTGTAGAGATTTGGTGAAACAAGGAGCTGCAGATATTTCAAGCTGATTAGTCGTTGTTCTCCTTTCCAGTTGTTTTTTGAGGAGGTAAAACACACAAAAAGCTCTGTTACAGTTAAGTTGCAGTTTCACAGCTCAGCTCCGTGGGTCATTCCTCGTCAGATCAACCAAAAAGTTCCTGCTCAGATTGTTTTCAAATTTTGGGGAATAATTGAGACCCATGAGTAATGGGCAGAACTGGAAAATATTTTGCACAAAGAGTCTTAATTAGTGAGATACACGTTAACAAACTTGAAGCTAATTAGCGATTCCTTACAAATTCAAACACCTATATCTCTAAAGCAGGGGTGGTCAATCCTGGTCCTAGAGGGCCACTATCCTGCATGTTTTAGATGTTTCCCTCTTCCAACACACCTGATTCAAATGATCAGCTCATCATCAAGCTCTGCAGAAGCCTGATAACGATCCTGATCATTTGAATCAGGTGTGTTGGAAGAGAGAGACATCTAAAACATGCAGGATAGTGTTCCCCAAGGACCAGGATTGAGAAACCCTGGTCTAAAGGTATAGCACCTAGACAGCTGATTCTGGTGTCATTTTGAAACTTATTTCAAGGTCTTTATACTCAACTAATGTTAATTCTGAGGTCACTGAGAAAACATTTGTCGCAAATTATAAAATTCAAAGATGACCCAAAAAATAAATAATTGGAAGACCATATTTGGAGTTGAGGCAGATCTAAATGCAGTGTGTACAGCATGACCACAGTCAGAGGTAAAATCTTTGGTTGTACAGCTACAAGGTCTCCTAACGTGACGTCTTCCTGCTAACGTAAGCCTAGAGAGTGTATATATAGAAATGGACGAAGCAACCAGGTCTCAAGAGCGAGACCAATGCTGAAGTTTAAAAACAATGCCACCAGTGGGCACTAGATGCTGACTCCAACAACTCTGGCTCCAACTGGGTTAAAAAAGAATCCTCATTTTGAAAGACTCAATCACAAGTCATTCTGATGTCATCATCAAGTCAATCATTTCATCATTGAGTAGATATTAGGCTTCAAGAAGAGGAACCTTTAGAGGTGTGATCAGTTTGATTGACAGATGTCTCTAGCTCCAATGATTTACAGTGGGGTGGGTTCAGAGGCCCATTGACCCATGAACTTCAGTCTCACACACATTGGACAGTATCCTCAGCTTCAAGAGTCAGACCCACCTCCTCACTCCTTCCTTCATAACCAAATATGGTCACTTCTGCCCCCCCCCCAAAAAAACATGGCGATATTCAAATGCCACAATCCAACAGGTTCAGTCACATTAGCTTTGTCCACTCTATGGATAAGCCCCGCTAAAATTATTAGACACAGACTTAATTCCACTGTTGGTTTTTATTAAAATAGAATTGTTCCTAACCACAAAATCACATCAACACTCACCAAACATTTTTGATTCCACGTTTCATCTTTGCGCACACGTAAGACACAACACAGTGTGGGTGTGGAAGCTCAGGTGACAGTGGACACAGTAAGATTAGGAGGGAAAGGCATTTTAAAAAGGCTCTAAAGTCATTATGTGGCAGTGTCGACATTAAAGTACAGTACAAAGATTTGCCTACAGAAAGCAAATGAGAAAAAAAACCTCTTACAACATTTAAATAAAGCTTTCTTTTCATTTTTTACATTAAAATGGTTGTAGATGAGATTTTAGTTACGACACAGTTGACATTAATCCTGTTTTCAAGGCAACTTCAGACTACTGATAAAACAAAAGTGCAAGTTTGCAGTCAAATATTTTGTCATCACTCTTTTTTTATACTAATTCAGAGGGCTGGATGATAAACCAGATTTAAAGGAAGATTTCAACATTTTGGGAAATAATTTTTTGCTTTCTTGCCACAAGTTAAATCAGAGAATGAACATTAACGCTCTCATGTCTGTTTGAAGTTAAAGCTGTAGCTGGAAGGTGTTTGTTACCCTAGCTGTTAGCCACATTTTATTTAAAGTTTAAACTGTAGCTAGCTAGCAAATGTTTAGCTTCCCCTAGCTGCTAGCCAAAGAGTTAGTCATTTCATTGAAAGTTTAAACTATTAGGTAGCAAGGGTTTAGCTTACCCTAGAAGTTACCTGAGCACTTAGCTTTGTGCTGTTTAAAGTAAAAAAAAAAAGAAATCTGCCTATGAGACCTTTTTCAGTTTTGCAAATCAATGCATCATATTTCCTTTTTGTGAGAATGTAAAAGTCTGTTGTTAACTTGGTATTTAACTTATAAATAAATTGTTTTTTATTACCTCCAAGAAATCAGCATACAATTCAGTGCTTGATACTAAAAACTTTGATCTATGGAGTAAAGTTAAACTAATGCAGCAAAAAATGGATTCAACAGAATTCCCAAAACACTGAACTTTTCCTTTAAATGACCATTATGTAGATATATTCACCAGAAATTCCCCAAAAACTATCAAAACCGTGGTTTGTTTTCCTAAAAGGTCAGTATTACATTCATTGTTATCGATGTAAATGTGCGAGTATGTAATGATTCAAATTTGGTGTTTTATCGTCCAGCCCCTCAGATTAAGACACACTTGTGTGCTGGTACAACACAACCTTAGCTGTGGTCTAATTCTCACAGTATCACAGTAACACACACAGATGTCACACAATAAGCTTGAGTGAAATAAACTGTGATTCAAGTAGGACGTTGTCTACAGTCCGTCACCTTCTAGTGTAGGAAGTACCGTGTAACGGTGTCACAAAGCACTACTGCGAAGCTCTAGTAATACTTAAGTACCTCACGTATAAATATTCAGCCACTGACGAGGCACAAATGCCTCCATGTTTGAGGTTGTTTTAAAAATGTAGTACAGTTAGTAACAGCAACAATAATCCTTGTGTCTCAATGAGTGCATCTACACACACGTTTGTGTTTCAGTGTTGCTTTGAGATATCGTGTAAACTCAAATAATTAGTAATTTAAGTTAAATATCAAGAATACAGTCTGTTTCAGCCTCATTAATACTGTGATGTCTGTAGCTGTTTCTATATTAGTTATTCTTTGAATAATAATGTCAATGAAAATATGCATTAACTTGGATATGAACCTACTTAAACAGGACTTGAATGAGGGATGGTGATGTGTTCAGACAGAAAGCGAGGCAGATTTTAGATTTTACATGTGATGTGACTGAAACCAAATTCACCCACGGTGGCAAAAACCCATCTAAATGAGTTGAGTATTTCCCCATTAACTTGAGGAGCATGAGGCTTTATGAATCTGCTTTATAAATGTACAAAGATAACGAGAACAAAACATCTCCCAATCTAACCATACAGCGTTCAAATTTATGCAAGTGAGGAAAAATCCACTTCGCCATTTGTCTGAACACACGTTGAAGAGTGATGTGTGCATGTATCTGCACTCACAGCTGTAATGATGAGGTTTTGATGAGGTAATGAACAGTAAGGCTTTGTCAACCCACCATTAAAGGGACTGTTAGTATAAAGTAGAGGGCGAATCCCCAACACCCTCTGCTGCTACAGCCGACACCAACACATAGACCTGGACTGAGCTTCCAGAAATCTTCTGCATCCGTCACAATAAAATGAATCTTGCAAAGTTTCAGTGAAGGTGTCACAGTGTTTGGGAACACACATGGTGAACGTCTCCTTACTAAGTGTGGCTCTATTGTTTTCCATATGCTCACTGATGACACTGTATTTACTGACATAAAGCACTGCATCATCTGCATATTACATCACTGCACAAATGGGATCTTTGGACACCCCTTCCTGTTTTGGGAAATCTGGTTCTTCAGATTCCTGTTGAGTTTGATAATATTGGACCCATGTCTATATGCTAAGTAAGAGGCTGCAAACCAACAGCTGGCTAATTTAGCTCAGCACCTACCAACTCCTCTGAAGCTCGAACATCTTTGGTGGATGTTTAATCTGTAGAGAATAAAGATGATGAGATACACTATACAGTCTTTTTACTAAGCATAGTTAGCTGCTGCTAGCTTAACATTCAGCATCCAAACATGGGTGATAACAGATATTCCCAGCTGAGTCTTGGCAAATAAAAGTTAAGTGCATTTTCCTACTTGAATAAATATAAAATACACAAAAACCTTTGAATAAAGTTTAAGTTTTCATTTTATCCATGTGTACCACATGGTGCCGTTATGGACACACACAGTGAGTGTGGGTCATTACTTTAGTCTGTCGTCTCTCTGGCTGTCTCAGTATCTTTAAAAAAGTAAATCAATTAATTAGCAGAAAACATGAAAATGGAGGGTTTTGGTTACCTGACTCTCAATAGATAAAGTACATTCTATGGATAGTAATGAAGATATGAAGTAACATTCTGGTGGACTGAACCTGATGTGCCTTAAAACATCTGCACACATTCATCTGAAATAAGCAGTGATGAGTCCACACTCGTGTCAGACAGGCATCCATAAAAATTCCAGTTAGTGTTTGACAAATGTCGGCCTCTACGTCCTCCAGCATTATGCATAGTGCAGCCCACTGAACATGGACAGGTGATGTGCTGTCATGTTGTCTCGCTGCTAAGATAAGTTGCTACATATTCCTCTGATGAGCTGAGATGTGGAGCGCGAACGCTAATTTAGTTAAAGAAAGAAAACACATAAAGAGGAATGATTACAAATACTGTTCTAGAAAAAACCTTCACCCACAGGGATGAGTGTCAGGTTTGCCGTCCTTGAACCAGTGCCAGGATTTAAAAGACTTCTTGCGTGTCAAAGATTTCTTGGTACAATCCGGCCCAGTGATGAAAAAAAAACAAAAGTGGTGAATTGTCCAATCAAAAGCAGGATTGCTGTGATAAGAGACTGGTTTTCTAAGAGTTCAGGGTTTATTGGGAGCAGTTTTACAGACCCAGGCTCTGAAGCAGGGAGACGCAGCGGAAGCAGAGAGCCAGGAAGCCGGTGCCCAGCAGGTCCCCCAGAGCCGTCAGGTACGGGATGGAGAAGTTGTCGGGATCCAGACTCCGTCTCCACATCAGACGGACGATGAGGTCGGCAACATACAGGAGGATTGCCACCTGAGGACAAAGGACAACTGGACTGAACTGGATGTGCTTCAAAATGAATATGTGCCACTTCAGGTCAAATGAACTCTAGGTAAGTTATTTAAATCTACTCAATTTGTTGAATTTGACATTTCTCTCATGGTACACAGACCTCCTTCATCCCACTCGGCTCTACTGCACTTCTGTCCACCTGCCTCAGGTGTGTGAGTGTGTGTATGTCCTAATCTTAGTGTCAGTACTTGGGAAACAGGTATGATGTAATAGATAATAGCATTTTCTTCTGTCTTACTATACTATAGTATATTTTTAGGACCTACTCCACATTACACCTGGTGTGATGTTATGTTGAGAAGGTCAGAGAGGTGAATGTGGCGGGAGTGCAGTGAACTTTTGATCCTGTGCTGGAACAGATCTTTATCTCACAGAGCTGCTGAAACACCAACACCTGGCATGAGTCATTTCACAGTTAGGTAACAGGTGGTAGCAGCCATTTTTTATCCACCTTTACAAAGTCTTGGGACGTCCCTTCCAATAACTGCTCTTCACAGTTCATATCCGACTATGTGAAACTTCAGAGCCAGTTTTTCATTGAAAGAAAAATCTAAACAGTTTCTTTGCCTCTGTTTCTTGTGGTAAATATGAGGCATGAAAAGAATCAGTTTACCTGGAGCAGAGCAGCACATAAGTAGCAGACAGTGAAGGCGATGCTGATGGGAGCCTCGTCTCCCTGCAGCAGAGAGATGGCATAGAGGAAGACCAGGTGACCGGGTACGACCAGCATCAGCAGCACCCGGGCTGACTTGGAGTTCACCCCTGGGAGACACAGAGAAGGCCGACTGTCATATATTCAGTTTCATAAAGAGGAGGGCGACTTCAGTCTGGCAGCTCGATCACCCGATGTATTGATTTTCCTCACTAATGCAGTCCTGTCTGCTGTGTTTGGGTGTTTTTGTTCCAATTTTAAGTTTTAAGATTTTTTTCTTTTATTTCCTTTGATCATCAGACTCCTGCAGAGGACTCTATACAGATCATCTAAACCATAAAGTGTTATCACCCAATAAAGCTGGAATTGGAAATTTGCTACCAACAGTTGACTATTTACACATGTAGCAGACTATAATCAGCAGAAAACTTTTCTCTGTCATGAGTCATGTTTCAACATGAGTAATACTCTTTGTTGTCTATAAAGTCAGACCAGCTAACTTTATTGGTCTTCTGTTGGTTAAGTCATATACAGTGGGTTTGGAGAGATTCCTGTGTGGGTGGTTAGAGGAAACCAAACTCATCAGCAAAGCATCTGATCGCTCCCAAATTTATTTTGCCACATGACAAAGAATCCGAACACAAAGCTGGAGTGTTAAGGAACTTTTTCAGGAGGGTTACACAACATGATGGTGCAACCTGAGGGATAATAATGATCCAGAATCTTTGTAAGTTTGTTCTTGATGAAAAGTCTAAAAAAATGTTTGTATTTGCAATTTGTTCCTAATTTGCATATGTAAATACCTCGGAAAATGCCCATAAAAGGACATGTGACAGCAGGGCCATGTGCAAAATGATAAAATTCAAATATAAACACATTGATGCAGCAACTGAAAACTTTAGAAAACCTTCAGTGGCTCTGAGGTGGAGGATCTGCTGCAGGAAGTGAACTACAAACCTGCCTCATGTTTAGTAGTGGATATAAAATTAATACACATTGTGTCAGGAAACGAGCGCACAACTGATGAAGTCAAAAAAGGTTTGATGTCAAACCTGAGGCCAAATTTGGAAAAAAATGCTGCAGGTGGATACACCTGTCCACAGATATCTGAGGTTTTATCTCATGTGTCAGAATGAACTGATCCACATCTGATCTCAGATGGAGAACCCAGAGAGAACCAAGCAAAAGCTTCTTTAGAAAGTAATAGAAATGATGAAAATAATATTGTAATGTAAATCTTATAATATAAAACTGCAGAATTAAAAAACACAATAATAAGTTGTTCGGCAAAAACGTGTAAGAGCGCTCCTGGGTGCTTAGAGATTTTGTTCGTACCTAAAAACAAACGTGAGACAGAAAACATGGTGAACGTCAGAAACTTCTTGAGAATTGTTTAAGTGGGTTTAAGAACTAATTTGTTCAGTTGTTTTTAGGACATCTTACTTGATTCTCTTACTTTTCTCGAAATATACTCTTACTTTTCTCATGTATATGTGTTTAACAACTGCAATTTCAGAACTGAAATTGTGTGGATGTTTTTGTGTTTAGTTGCCAGTTTGTGCGTCCAACACGGTGACGTTACCTGAGGATAAGAAGGTGATGCAGGGATTGGGCCAGTGCTGCCTCATCTTGTAGGGCAGCACCCCGGGGATGCTCCAAAAGTGCAGGTATGTGGAGATCCTGCTGGCCTGGATAGCCACCAGGTTACCACCCACTCCTACATGAGAAGAAAAGAAAAGACAGAAAACACACAGACTCAGCAAGAGGACAATTAAAGCCACAATCAAAATATATATATATATTTTTGAATCAATGATTGTATTTGTAAGTCCACCAAAGTTTTGTAATGTGTGCGCAGACAAAGCTGATATTGATTTTATATCATCACAATCAGCTGAAGCTCTTTTCCGTAGGGATCAGTAAACACAGCTTTAGAAGCAGTAACGCTTAATCTCTTTCATCGTCGGCTGCACACAAATTAGGCCAAGTAATGACACGCTGTTGGCTCACATGTGATCCGGCCGGGGCTTTTACGCAGAGCCGAGTCCGCCTTAATAAGCGGTGCGGGCTAAATCCTGGACAGCGAGTACAAACACAAGCTGCATCCAACACCTCAGAGAGCGGCGGCAGCACCGTACGTATGGAAAGAGGCTCCGCAG
The DNA here is from genome assembly GCA_900323345.1 of Pseudochromis fuscus. Classification (NCBI taxonomy): domain Eukaryota; kingdom Metazoa; phylum Chordata; class Actinopteri; family Pseudochromidae; genus Pseudochromis; species Pseudochromis fuscus. Next base: position 58,118 of record OOFC01049451.1, on the reverse strand, counting down.
CCTGCAGCCATAAGGTCCTGACAGTGAAATGTGAGTCTGGTTGTGCAAAAACCATTACGGTTCAAACTCTGGCAGGTAACGTGTTTCTTGAAGCTGCATCAAGATGCCTGAGCTGCTTGTTAAGTCATTTTCAAAATTTTTTAAATGTGTCCCAGATGGTTCGTGCTTAAGATCAACTGAAGAGCCTCAGCGGGGTTAAACAATAGAGATATTAGATAAGATTGTATCCTTTCATTCTCGTGACAGATTTCATTTGCGTCTCCAAAGTGCAAAACAATTTCTCCAGATCCCATGGGCTTTCAAAGTGTGTTATCATTTTGGTGTTGACGTGAGTATTCATGCTCAATTCAGTTCTATCAAACACCTTTTTTCAAGTATTTACTCCCTGAAAAAGAGCACAGATGTTCTTTTGTGGGATGGAAAAGGGGGAATTGCTGGTTTTATAAGCAGCCCTGTGAGGGAGAATAGGAAATTCAGACCAGATTGGCAAATTTTGAATTTTGCAGAGAGTGGTGAAAATAAGAGAGCGGGAGAGGATTGAGAAACAGCAGGAAGATGGGCAGAAACAAAATGAGAACCAGTGACAGGGAGAGTCGATGGTTATTAAAGGGCCTGGATGCTGTGCCAGGACACTGGGTGTGCACCATTAGTGGTTTATATCGACTGCTCTCCTATACTCTGAGGATCTCTGCATGCATCACCTCACAGCCAAACCACTTCATCTGGAGGCTGCTTCTCATTTGCCTCCACTTCTCCTGCGTCTCGGTGCATTTTTCATCGTTCGCAAACAGCATCACGCGGTGAAAATCAGTTCTCTGTGTGCACAAAGTCACTGCAAACGCTCACTCGCTGTTTCATTCTCTGATTTCTGCAGCTGATTGGGAGAGAAGAGCCTCATGCAAATCCAAAGAGTCACATTAAACTGTTGGGATTTCAGGTGGTGCCATTTACACAGTCAGTCCACAGTGCAACGTGTTGTTGTTTTCTCTCCTCTTCCTTCTGTTCCTGATTATTCCTCTGCTCCATTCATGCCCTGCAGTCAATCACTGGCAGACTGAGAGGATGTCTCTGCTCTCACTTCAGGGTGTGTTGCAGTTACTGGGATATTTAACTATAGTCTGTGTATAGAAATGGACAAAGCAGCTGGCTCTCAAAAGTGTCTGTGCCATAAATTGCAATACCACTGATGGCCACTAGATGCTGGCTCCAACTGACCTCAATTCAAAAATCCTCATTTTCATTCATGAAATACTCAATATATTTATTCCACAAGTCTTTGTGATGTCAATAGTTAAAGTTAACTCTTCTTCTCAGTGATCTGGTCCATCTGAAAATCATTTCATCGTCAAGTAGATCAGCTTCAAAAAGATAAAGGTTTGGGGGGGGTGGTCAGTTTGATTGACTCTATACATTGGACAGTGTTCTCAGGTTCAAGTATCAGTCCCGCCTTCTCACTCCCCCCTTCATATCCAAATATGGTCATTTCTGGCTCCAAAAAAACAACATGGCGACATTGTCAATGGCTTCAAAATGCGAGTCCACAGACCAGTGAGTCACATTAGCTTTAACCATCTCTTCTATACCCTCTATGATCTTAACAGACCTGTCGCACCTAATTACAATTTCTAAGCTATTATTAAACAAAACTGTTTGACATTTTTGTCTGGGCTCCACGTCGTGGCCTGTGAGCATCTGCAAAAGCTGATTCTTCTGAAAAATGTTTCAGTGGTTTTAAGGCTTCATTTATAGGACATGTTGGCAGTTCTGCACATTCTGGCCCCATTAACTTCACATCATGTATACTTTCATATATGAGCCAAATTTTTCTGAAGCCTCACATGTGATTTTAGACCAGTTCCCTGTCTTCCACACAGCTGCTGGTTTTCAGCTCATTTCACAGTGGCAGTGGCAGAAAGGTCATCATGCACAGTAAGTCAGTTTTAAGCAAAGACCGGGCACCATGATACTTTTCTTTGCGGTTCGGACTTCTGTCTGCTGCAGTTGTTGGCAGTAAATGTCCAGTCGGATTAAATATCTTCTTTTTTGATCTGACTTAAATAATAATGTTACCAGTCTCAGATGGAGTTTTATTTTGGCAGCTCTTAGTGCAGCTGCTTGCATTTAGACAATATTTTAATATTTGAGAAATGTGGCTTTAATCTTTCAATTGAGAAAAGATTATTTAAAAAAAAACCTGTATCAATATATGAAGAGGACACTTTCCAATAAAAACAAGAGCAAATACATATTTATTTTCCTCTTTTGCAACTTTCTTCTTTAATGCAGTGTAGTGCAGCTTTTACTGGCAGAAGGAAACCAATCAAGAGTCATCTGAATCAGCCTAAGTGTGACGTCGGGGATTATAAATGCTCACGTTCATACAACAAGTACTCAGAACTATTTGTATGACTTAAAGTATATTATTATTACAAAAATGAATGGTGGTTTTCAACATTGATTTTCATTATGGATGAATTGTCTGATTTAATTAATATGGTTTAAAGTTCCTTTCTTAAGGTTTTCAACATAAGTAATGAATGAAAAATGAGTCCAGCAGCCTCTGTTGCATTGAGGTTGAGACATGCCACATAATTGGACAACGTGCTTTATGTTTGAAATGTTAGTGGCTGCACCTCTTTCAAAACTCTCACTTCAAGCATGAGCTGCAGATCTTATCTTTCCAGATCCTGACTCAGCTGTCATCATTTTCAGCTTTAAGTCGGCTGATGTCTGGAAACTCCTTCACCTTTTAACAGGGGAATAAAGCTGAAGCCAAGTTAAAGCTCAAGCTGGTGCCTTAACAGCCAAGACAGCTGAGGCTACATCTGGAGTCCACATCTGCACAGTAATGCTGAGGTGATTACTACACCTGATATCATTTAGTCTTAAAGAGCAATTGGCTTACCGTTAATGACGGGCGTAAAGACGGCCATCCCTTCAAAGTTGGGATCACTCACTGTCTTGTCCAGTATAAGGCCTCCAAAACTGAAAGTCACACAGAATCACAACAGCTGCTTACTGGTTCATCTGTCTGAGATCAACATCTATTTTGTGAGAGAGAAACTGACAAATACATAAATTCAATAAACACAACCAAACAAACAAAAATACACAACATAGAAAGAACACAACAAAAGCACATCCTGTACCAGAGACACACACAGATGCTATGATTTCTTCCTCCTCTCTGCATTTATTTGTGCATTGCAACGAAGAATCACACCCACATGCATGCACGTCCTCATACAAGAGTATTAGACAAACAGGAAGTCATTCTTCTTCTTATTAATAATTATTTCTACCCCAGTCAGGTGAACAATAACAGCTTGAAGTAATTAAAACAGCATGTGTATACCTGCTAATGGACATGGCCACTATAACAGGCTGCCACCCTGAGCGGAGAACCTCCCTGATCTGAGGACTCTGTCGGGCCACCACCACCCAGAGAGGGATCAGAGCTATGAAGACCAGGCACACTATGGGGGACAGGTACCATATATCTGCAGGAGACAAACAGAGGTAACACTTTCATCTTCTTAAATCATGTTTATGTTGATGGTTAGCAAAAAACAAAAACAAAATAGTCCAAGCCCCCTATGCAGTTTAGACCAAAACTACACAGCCTCATGTCATCATCCCTACACACTTCAAACCTGCAGCTGCACCAACCCAAGGCTTCAACTCATGATTGATAAGAGCCTCGCAAAGTGAGTACAACAAGTAAATACATTTTATATTGCAAAATAATAATGACAGAAATTGTGTTTTCATGTTGTGTAAGGGCCAGGAGTGTAAGCATTGATCAATCTGTGCAGTGGACAGATGTATAAGAATGTAATATGTGTGAACTGAACACACTGTTGGTGCATGAAACCCCAAAGAAAAGTAACAATACCTTCAGAGAAGCCATAAAATCTGAGTTTCTAAAAGCTACTTCAATGTTCAATGAAACTTCACACTTGACTTCAAGCGACATGGATTCTGTGTCTCTCTAAACTTTGGGACCTTGATTTCCAAACAAAATGCAGGCAATGTTAGTATTATATCCACCATGTGTACTCTGTAGGTTTTTACTGATTTTCTTTAAAGAGATTAGTATTTTTGTAACACACACAGTCATCAGCCACCTGGTACAGTGAGTAAACCTGACTTTTGCTGCCATCTTGTGGAATAAACTGGTTCAGGTTGAAAATATTTCCTCTTTTATAAAATATTTTAAAATAATACATAAGAAGAAAGAAAAAAAGCAAAAGAAAATTTAAACAGGATTTTTTTTGAAAGAAGAAAACAAAGAAATCTCATAAAGTTGATGTGCTAAGGTGAATACATTTCCTCCCGAGACACTGATCCCAACAACTCACCAGTGCAGTACAGAAGTCATAGCTTCCTAACCTCCAGTGTTTCCTCACCTATGTATTCATAAAGTGTGGTGCTGACCCCAGCCAGCAGGGACAGAGTGATCAGATCCCCGAGACTGGCAGCGATCGGAGTGGCCACATTGTCAGGGTTGATCCCCACCTTCCTGGAGCCGATGATCACACCAATCATCACCAGACCTGCAGGAGGAGGATGGTGCAGGAGGAAGAATAAGGAAGATGATTAAAAAAAAAACCCCAAAACAACAAGATGTCATTACTCTGAAGCAAGGTATGTGAAAAGCACAAATGTAGACAAAAAAAAAAGAGCAAACTCAGCATCTTCCAGGAGAAAGTTTTCATTGGGAGACAAGAAAAAAACTGAAAAAATCTCTCAACTGAGTTGTTTTTTCTATGTCAATAAAATACATTTCCAAAACATCAGCCACAGAGACAGTAAAAATGAAACGTGCATTTTAAACTCAGCACAATTTAAAAAATGCATTACAAATAATCAGAAAACTAAATTAGTTTATAGAGAAAGTGAAACGGGAAAGGATGAAGAGGCTGGATACTCTGTGGAAACTCAATTCATCACTTCCTGGTTTCCTGGTTTGGAAAATTAGAGCCAATGAAATACTGTAACTGATGTTTGGCTCTGAATAACTTCCAATCAATAAAGGCATCCCTCTGTACTTACCCAACGACAGAGCAGCTACGAAGGCCGTGGTGATGCTGCTGGCACACAGGACAGCCGCCTGATCCAGCTCCACTCCTCCTCGAGAAATAGCTCCTAAACAGACGGCCGCCACTGCTGCGAGGAAGCCGACCACTGTGGCCTGAACCTGCAGCAAGTGAGAAGAGAAAGAAGATTGAACTGCAGTAGAATAATACAGTTACAAACAAGATTTCAACACAAGAGGGCAGCAGTGTTCAAGTCTATAGCAGGGGTGGAAATCCTGCATCTCTCCCCAGCAGCTCCTTGTGGCTTTGCCAAAAGATTCAATAAACACTATTTTAACATTACAGTTCAATTTTACTTCATCACTTTTAGAGGCTTAATGTGATTCACACTTTTGTCCAATTGTAAATATGTGCACTAAAAATATATGTTTTTACATCCTAGTTATGCAGATGTGTTGTATGTCATCACCTGCCACACACATCTAGTAAGTTGTTGTGATGTCAGTGATTTGAATGATTTGTAATTGATATGTTTTATGCAGGAAAGTGGGAAAAAAACAGGAAGATTGTCTCACATTGAAGTGAATGTAAAGTATTGTAATGTTTTTTGGATGTTTTTTTACCATAATTAATGCAACTGGACTGTTCAATTATTTATTTCGTCATATCAAATCAGGCAGCTTTTTATTTTACTCATTGACAAAAAAAAAAGGAAAAAAAGGGGGGGACTCCAAGTATGTTGCCAGTGGATTAGTTATAATTTAGTGTTTTACTGGTAAAGGTATCAAAAAATGTAAACAGTTTTCTTTACTGAATTAGAAAACACATGGTACTGCAGTAATCAAAATCCAAAGTCATTCAAGTAGCAAATAATCTAAATAAATTAGTATGTTTTTGTCCATTCACACAAAAACATACTAATGATGCTCATCTATGGATGTTAATGATGTTGAAAGGGAAATTCAGGCTTCATATACTGTAACCTTCATGATAAGGCTGAGGTCCAAGCAGATTGTTTTGTTTGTTGTTATTTTTCTTCTGATAGTTGCTGACCCCTGATCTACAGCATTTTTTGTTTTTTATTCAAGTACAATTTAAAACATCTT
>OOFC01049451.1:0-50071 GCA_900323345.1 Pseudochromis fuscus | reverse complement strand
CACACACACACACACACACACACACACACACACACACACACACACACACACACACACACACACACACGGGGAGGATTCAGAAACTCAATAAACAAGTACAGAGCGCTCCACAAAATGAAAGACAGGTTCCCTCTAATTAGGACTGACATATTTCTGCTCTTAAACAAAAAAAAAAACAAACTTCAGTGTCATCTCCACGTCCACAGATGTACCCTCTGAACCTTGTCCCTGACTGATGCAGTTAAATAAGATCATCACATATTCTAGACTAACCCAGTAGCCTACTTTCCCTGTTTCCACATCTCTGAGCATCGTCTGACGCCACGCCATACTGCACAGGTTCAGTGGGTTTAGAAGACGTACAGCTCAGACTCTGCCTCGTGTTTCCCGACTACTCCTGCTGGCAGGTCCGAGATGGTTTAGATCTTTAAATAGATGCACATATAAAAGAACAACGCGACTGCCAAGAGAGGAGTGATGTGGAGCGACGACAGCCGGGCCGGGCAGGCAGGGATTTGCAGAGCGGGTCAGAAATGTGATGGGAAAAGGAGGATAAATCTGTTAAAGTTTTGTCATATATCAACCTATAATGACAGAAACAGGCCAACAGAGAAACACTTAAATAAAAAATATAATACAGGCCACAAACAGGAACTAGACATGATGCATTATTTATGGTTGGCTTGCAAAAACGTGTACAGCCAGAGAGCACACTGCACACTGGAGAATCTTTTGTTTCTTCAGTAAATGAGGCCTTGCACGAACTTTAAAAGATACATTTTGCAGCAAATATAAGGAAGTTATAAAAAGAGGTAAAAATAAAAAGATGTGCAGCTACCTGGTTATGCCCTAAGAGGACCTGCTGAGCCAAGATTATGAAGGCCACGTTGAGAGCATGGACACAGAAATGGACAAAGCAACCTGGTCTCAAAAATGAGGCTAATGCTGAAGAGCAAAATAGTGAAAAACCACTCATGGCCACTAGAAGCTGGCTCACATTGACTTCAATACAAAAAATGGAAAACTCAATTATGAAATAGTCAGTCGATACATTTTTCCCACAAGTCATTCTGGTGTCAAAATCATAATCAGTAGTATTTAAGGGCGTGGTTAGTTTGATTGACAAGGCTAATGTCCAATGACACCTGCCCTGGACTCCAGTCTCATACATGTTGGACAGTGTCCTCATGTTCAAGGGTCAGACCTCACTCCTCCCTGCATAGCATATCCGAATATGGTCACAGCTAGCTCCAAAAAAATAACATGGCCACAATCAAATGCCAAACTCCTGGCTTCAAAATGTGACAAACAAACACATGACGTGACACTTTATCCATTCAACAACAGTCTGGGATTTAATGCTACAGTGAAGCAGCAACGACCTGGATTAGTCTGAATGATGTCAGACAACCCCCAACTCTGAGCAGGTTTTTTTTTACAAAAAAGCAAAAAAACTAGATTTTTTTCAACACCTTCTCTGCCTTCTAGTGGATTACAAACCGATTTTTAAACTCAATTAAAAAAAAGAAAAAAAGGATTTTAATGAATTACTTGTTTCACCTTTCTCCTTTATTTGTGCATTTTATTTTCAGTATTTTTATAGTTCTGCTTTTAACTCTGCAAAGCCCTTTAAATTGATCTGTGCATGAATAGCTCTTTATAAATACACTTGCCTTGTTATGTTAAAGAAAAGTGAAAAAAATATTGGTTTAAAATGTTTATTTCTTTTCAAATATTCAATGCACTTCCCTTTAGCCAATTATCTATAACTTTGGCTCCACCCACTGATGTTTGATACAACCAATGAGATCATTTCTCCTTCCTGAATCATTCTAGAAAAAAGGGTCCAAAGGAGAGAGAAGAGAGAGATGAACTGGAGTGTAGCGTGCGGTAAAGGTGTCATTTGTGTTCTCGTGTGTGTGTGTGTGTGTGTGTGTGTGTGTTTCTCTCTCTTCACCCCCTGCTGACGTTCTGGGCTGCTAGGTCTGCTTGACGGCTGTCATATGAAGAGGCTATCTTGGGACATGGTCCACTTCTGCTGCTGCTGCTTGAGTGTGAGTGTGATGGGCCACAAGCCAATGCAGCTAAACACTCTGGACCTCTGCAAACTGTTTATGATATTTCTTCTGACAGTGTCCATATAATTGCAGATGCTAATTCCATCATCATCATTATCCTTTCAGAAGCTTTCACACACAACCACTTAACATTTCATACTAAGAATACTGTCAGAAATATTTATCCTCCCAGTACATTTCTCTGTAAAGCAGCATCTACTTCTCTTCCTCTACATCCTACAGAGACATCAAAGACTCTCATACCTCTCCCTGTCTCTGGCCTTCTTTCTTGTTTCTCTCTCATCTCCAAACCACTTATTAAATTATCTGTGCACTTCTATCCCAAGGCTCTCCTCCCTCTCCCACATCTAAATTGGATTTGGAAAGCTCAGAAAGGTGGATGCTACACAAGACTCCATCTGTTGATCAGGAAACAACACTGTCAACATGGAGGCAGGAAAACGACTGCATGCACACAGAGGGTGCTTATAATGTTTTCATTTCCTCTATCAGTCCACCTATACAGCCATATAATCTAAGGGTGTGCATCTCTACACTGGAAGATGATCTGGTGTGTATCTAGATACAAGTCAGAAACAATACGTTTATGTCACGATTTGATTTGATACAGTGTGATGCAATTTGATCCAATCTGATGCACTTCTTCACAACTGATGAAGTGGTACTTTTATGTAGGTATAAACTTCAAAAATCACCAAGGAAAGTATTTTTGTTATTTTATAGCATGTAGCAGGTCTCACACAGACATGCTCTGATGCCTTTTGCAGTTGGAGGGACAAATATGAAAATATGGGGGTAAATCATATCAGTGTTGTCGGACATGTTGTTCCCTCACAAGCAATGTTATGCTAACAAAACTCTCATTTAAGTAACACAACAGGCTGTGTTAGTAAACCGATGAAGACCTTTAAAACTGGGCTATCGTCCAATTAATATGAATTTATATCAATACCAATTCATATCAGTCAATCTTTACACACCTGATATCTTCCCTTCATCTATGTGAATATTATCAAATTTGGTCCCTGTTCAACATTTTTACCATCAGCCATTGTTTCCTGTCACTCTGACTACATAAAATGGATTTGGCTGCGATCTGTCCAAGTGATATAAAAAATGGACCAGTGTGACGGGCAAAAATCCAATGTTTATTAAAAAGCCACTGCTGGTCTGAGTATAATTCCTGCATGTGAGTATGAAATGACACCAGCTGAGACCAGGTAAAGTCAACCTCTCTAACTGCCCCTCGGGGATAAATAAAGTTTTTCTGATTCTGATATTGACCTCTGTCTCTCACTCTGTTGTCTACCTGTCCTTCATCAATGAGCTATTCAATGCTGCCAGTACACAGTATGTACATGCCCACCCATCTCTCCAGCATCTTTATTAATTAATACCACTCGGATAAATTGTTTATGTGAGATCAATCAATCCACTTATCCATCCATCCACATGCCTAATATGGAAACTCAATACTTCTGTGTACAGAACAGAACTGAAAAATACTGGGTAAGAGATTATCCTTTGAAGTTTTTGGACAACCAAACCAAGAAATGCACAGAATTACAATTATACTGATTGATTCTGCACCTCATCAAATACCAGTGCCAGTTTTTGGCCAACCCAGGAAGCAGTACATCTAAAATGTAGCAAGGGTGAGTAATGGTAAATGGAGAACACTTATATAGCGCTTTCTTTACCTTAGCTAGGTGCCAAAGTGCTTTACAAGGCACCTCATTCACCCATTCACACACACCAATGGCCACAAGTTACCATGCAAGGCGCTGGCCACCATTGGGAGCAGCTTAGGGTTCAGTGTCTTGCCAAAGGACAAGAGGAGTCAGTATCGAACCCACAATCTTACAATTCATAGGCGACCCGCTCTACCACCGGAGCCACAGCCGCCCCAATGTAATGTAATGAAAAGAGGTGTAGTAAAATGTAGTGAGGTGACTGTAGTAAACTGTCTCAAGTGTCTCAAGCCCCCCAAAAAAAACATCCATCTAATGTTGACTTTTACAAAAGCCAAAACCACAATTACCTTAACCTTAAGCATGGTTGTAGTTTCTTAACCCCACCAAAACTAATTCACAACTTTGCTATAACTACAGTCCCCACGTAACTTTAACGTATTGAAGTTGTCATGCTAAGATACTGTAAGCACCTGTTTGCTTATAAAAAAAAAAAAAAAAAGGGATTTGTAGAAGCCAACAATTTTAACGTGTAGTAGGTAGTTGGACAAGGTAGCATATGAACTAGTATCCAACCATTTCCATCTATCCATTAATCTCAAAATAAACAGTTATTATTTGGTCGATTTTCATACTTGTATAAGGTCCATAACGATTCCAGCAGAGACCATCCCGAGTCCTGACACCAGGTATGGCACTATGACCTGCGCAGCGATGAGCCACGAGCTCTCTGGTAGGAAACCATGTTCTGATCGAGTCAACTTCCACGTCACTCCACGTAATTTCTTGCCCTGGTAGCGCAACTCCAGCTCCAGACGAGTCACCACCATGTTGACTGAGGGGGTTGATTTTAAGCACTTAGTTCAAAGTAGTTATCCCATGGTTAAAAAAAACTCACAAAAAAAAAGATGTACAAATAAACTTGACTAATGTTTCAAGTGTCCACAGAAGAAAACTGAGTGAATGTTGAAGAGGAAACTAATCAGTGTTTTTATTGGTTTCAAACAGCCCAAGGGCAAATGTTTCAACCAGTGACTAAGGGCTATCTTCCTCACTCCCAAGGGATCACTAAAAAACTATTTCTTGAATTATCCTTAATGATGCACCCACAACTCAAACAGCATATATTAACCCCTTTGACCTTTAGAGAAAAACTGAAGGAATAAGTTATCAGCTGCTGATGTGTCTTCAGATGTTCAGAAGTGAAAATCTAGTCCTGCAGGAAAAATACTTTCCCATTTCCTCCAAACAATTTTTTTTCCTCAAGCAAAATCACATTTAAAGGCTTTAACTCCAACTTGGGGGCAATGGAGCGTAGCATCTTTGGCCCAGTGGTGAGTCAGCACTGATGAGGTATCCATTTGTCAGCTTCAGTGGGGAACACAATCATTAACACCATTTGTGATTCATAGGTCACGATGTTCCCGAAGCCAAGATGCTCCACATCTGCAGTCTGAGTCCTAGTTTGGTCAGGAACCTGTGTTTTAAAGTAAAGACTGAAATACAGGAAGATTTGAAATAGAGATCAGTAACTTTGACGTCCTCACACAGGTAAAAGAGTCCGAACTTAAGATTTCAAAGGGTCCTGAGGAAGTCCAGCTGCTCTGAACGACTCCAGAATTAATTTGATTTAGTTTAAAGTCCTTTTCATTTGAGTTTGGTGTTTGTTAAATGGAGCCCTCTTGTCTTCAATTTGATCCCGTCTGAAATCCACTTGACCTCCAGTGTAAAACCACAGCTGAATCCTGAAAATGACAGCTGTGTTTGCTGTGACAGCTCAGTGACTGATTGAGATAAGACGATGAGAAACAGTCCAAAAGGTCTGAACAGTTAAAAGCAGTGGGAAGCTGTTATGTCTTTGCCATTCTAGCATATTCTCTCTTTTGGCAGGCTCACAGTCAAGGTGAAGAGGGAAAACAAAAAGAGCTCCACGATGTCAATAAGAGATCCACAGACGAGATGCAGCAGCCGGCTTCCAGCAGGCTGAAGTGCTGCTTTCCTCCTGTCAGCATCAGGGTAGTCCTGCTCCGTCAGCTCAGCTCTGCTGTGACGTAGCAGGGAAAGAGGCAGGACTGTCTGTGCAGTGCAAACTCGTGAGGGAAACGACCGGCTCGCTGCCACGCACTCTCGCTATTTCTTGCTGCGTGTCTGCCTCTCGCCCTCCTCCCCCCCTCGCCATGTGACAAACCTCTTTCTACGTCGGACGGTCCCTGCGTTTCTCTCTCTGCCATCCCTCTTCCTCTACTCTCTGTATCATCGTGACTCATTCTTTCTCTCCATCCTTTCCTCCCATCTCTACCTCCGGTCCACCTGCTGTTATTGCACTAATGTATCTCAGTGTTCTGTAATACTATATCTAAGATCAAACAAACACATACTGTGCTGAGTAACACTGTCCTGATTTCAAGAGCCTCAGCTGAACTAAAACAGATTTAAAACAGAAGCACTTTTCAGGTCATAATAATCCACAAACCACTTTTTTCTTCCTATTATTGTGACATAGTTCTGTGATTATCTATTTTCCAGGGGATTATGATTGACCTACTTGACCAGTAAAAGTTACTGAATCTTATAACAGCAAAGCAAAGTGCTTTAACAACAAAGCAAAAGCAGAATGATGAGGAGAATATTATGTTAAAATGAGGATTTTTATGTATGTCATTAAGATGTAAGACGGAAAGATCTATATAATATTAAAATAATTAAGAAAAAAAAGGAATAAAAAGACATTTAATAAAAAGACCATGTCAAATACAGGCAAGACTATACAAATGTGTTTTAACATGTGATTTAAAGGAGGTCACTGATTCTGCGAGCCTTATGTCCTCAGGCAGGTTGTTCGGAGGTCGAGGAGCCCTGATGGCAAAAACCTGGTTGTCTTTAGCTGTGTTCTTTAGCCTTGACTTTAGGGTGGTCAGATGGGCCCTGTCCAAAGAGCTGAGGCTCATAAGGGACCAACATTTCTGTGATGTAGCTTAGAGCCGGACCATGACGTGCTTCAAAAAGTAAAACTGTAAAAATCAATGACAAAACAAACAGGCAGCCAGTGAAGAGACGCCAGGATTGGTGTGTTGTGATGTCGTATGCTGCTTTGTACTGAAGCAGGTGGAGGCGAGGGAGTGATTTATGGTTTGTGCTGGACAGGAGGGAGTAATCGAGTCTGGAGAAACTGAATGCATGGATGAGTTTTGATGAGGCTTAATGGATTTCACTTTACTATCTTCACAAATACAAACATTAACAGTCGACCTCAGGTTACACTGAACCTGAAAAAACTACTTCTTGAAAGTAAAGAAATGTTTTAGTTTCTTGATAAAAATAAAATATGGTCACTACAAATTTTAGTTTGCGTTTACCAAATCAATAAAGAATAGCTGGGACTACTTTAAGACGTACTCTGTTTACTATGTACAGTCTTCTGTTGACTACTGAGGTCAGCCTTAGCACACTCTTCCACTTCTCTCTGTTCTTTCTGGGGTCCCACAACAGTTCATCCATGGTCCAGTCCTCCTCTTATTTTAAGCACAACCCTCGAGGCCCATCTTCAGAAAACATGGCATCTCCTCTCTTTGTTACGCTGCACAGTTTACCTCCCACTGTCAAATAAATCCAAAAACTTCTTGCAGTCCTCAGTGGACTGTGTGGAAGACGTCAAAGACTGAATGCCAGTAAACTTTTTGAAATCAAATGAGGAAAAAAAAAAAAAAAAAAAAAAAAAAGATGAGACCTTGTTTATTGGGCCTCTTGATGTGCTCACTAACCCAGACAGCAACCTCAGTTCTCTCTCATGCTATACAATAAACTGAATATACCATGGCATTATCCCATTGGACAAATATATAAACTTGGTTGTTAAATCCAGCTTCTTTCAACTGAGAACCCATCGCCGAAATCAAGCCGCATCTGTTCTTAAATGACTATGAAAAAGTGATTTCATAGTCTTTATTCCTACTGACCTCGATTACTGTAACTCACTATACATTGGACTCAACCAGCCGTCTCTTCCCACTTTTCAATTAGTCCAAATCACTGCTCCTCAACTCTACACACAAGTGGACCCACCCCACCCCCGTTCAGACCTCCTGTCATTGGTTCCCAGTTAGAACCGTTCCACCTCTCATATCACTTGTAAATAAATTTGACTTTGACATGACTATCAAAAAAACCCACATTACTTTACTGCATAAATCATTTTTCATTTTAAGAAGCACGTCAAGAAAAGAGTGAGTTACTGTCCGGTGACCTCCTGCTAACTGTGCTGCAAACTGTCTTTTAATATTAAATTCAGACTTTTACAATTTTATGTGCTTCAGTTTTGTTTATGTAAATAATGTATTTTAACTGATTCAATTGAAGGAAGTCAAGCAAGTTTGTTGCTTGTTGATTTAACAAAGGATTGTACTGTTTTTTGCTCTCATAGGCAATAAAATACAGGCTACTGCCACCATATGTTTTACCAGCAATGTGACAGCTTGTCTTCCCAGAACACAATCCAACGCTGAGTCAACACTTTCACACTTTAGAGCACATTTTGGAAAATCTCTGTTTTTGTTCAGACAGACGATAGAAGCTGAAAACAGAGACTAGATTTTCCCGGTTGAGTGTGGACATCATCTAAGTTCTCCAACAAAAATCCAGCTCTTTTGCTTAATGAAAACAGATTTGTGGAAAACAAGATTTTATATGTTAAAGTAGTTTGTTGGGTGAAGGTAGCACAGACACTCAGGTAGTGTACTGAAACTAGTATTTGACTATTTAAAATTGTATCAATCTTTCAAAATAAAACTAAAAAATGTTTTCTTTAGATTTTCATACTTGATCCATACTAGATCCACAAGGATACCAGTAGAGACCATTCTGAGTCCAGACACCAGATATAAGACTATAACCTTGAGTTCCTCCAGAAAAATCCAGCTCAAACCACTGAGCTTGGGCCGATCACTGGAGGAGAGTAGAAACAACCAAACTTCATGCATGAAGTGTAAAAAAAGTGCAATACTCTAGATGCTGGTTCCAAATTGACCTCTTCAAAAATGGTAATTTTAAATCCTGAAATAATCAGTCAACAATTTTTTCCCACAAGTCATCCTGATGTCATTAGCTAAAGTCAACTCTTCTTCTCCGTGATCTGTTGGTCCATCTGAAAATCATTTAATCATTAAGTTGATATTAGGCTTCAAAAAGAGGAAGATTTAAGGGCATGGTTAGTTTGATTGACAGGTCTGGTCTACCAGATACCAGACCTGAACTCCAGTCTCATACACATCAATGTAGTCAGGTTCAAAGGTCGGACTCGCCACCTCACTCCCCCCTTCATATCCAAATATGGTCACTTCTGGCTCCAAAAAGCCAACATGGCAACTTTTGTCTTCAAAATGCAAGTCCACAAACCAATGGGTGGTATTGCGTTAGCTCGGTTCCTTCTATATTCAGTCTGTAAGTGCAACTTACAGTTAAGTAATTGTTGATTTTGCTCATATGTAAAAGGACAGTTGGTACAATGCACAAATTCACACATAGACTATATTTAAACTGAAGGCATAACGCCGATCTTTCCAGTCAGACTGATATGAGCTGTTAATCTTAACTTCTTAGCTTACAAGTGGCTGTATGTCATCACTGCAGGGACACCTCTGGGACACATAAAAAATGATTTTTTCTTCCTCTCTCTCACCTACACACACTTCTCAATAATCATCTGCGTGCTTTACAGTTGACAAGCAGTCCTCCCACAGTTCTGGCTTTTATTGTAACAGTTTGGCGAAACATTTGTTTGCCTCAAACATTCACAGAATTTATCACCTCTACCTTCTGGGAGGACGTCCAAGTGCAGACACCTTTATGTCTCCTTTTACCACCACTTTACAGAACACATCATGTGTGCATTCTTTTGGCGTAAAGATGATCGACGGCTCAGTAATTGTGGAGTGATTTACCGCCTCTGTGTCCATTTCAATCCAACAAATAATTTCACGGAGGCGTCACAGAAATATATTTGCATAATTTTTGTGTAATGCCGCCCAAGTGAGTCAGCTGTAAATTCAACGATGAACCACGGAGGTCAAACACTGAGGAGGCCAGGTGGTCCTAGTGGGGTGTGGGATGAAATTAACAGGTATGACAACAGGATGTGGCTGTTCAGACAAGATTAACAACCACCACAGGCTACGGTAGCACTTGTAATTGCTGGCAGTGTTGTGTTCTTGCTTTTATCTTCCTTCCATTCTGATAGAGTACTCTGCATGTCCTTGTCCGTCCCCTGTGCTTTGGGACACAGCTTCCAGCCAAACTCATGACTAATCGTTCCCCATCAGACGCAGGAGGGTAACAGATACTGTAGACTGGAGAGTGGAAGAAATACTGATGAGCAACAGATGGAGTGAAGGGAATAAGCCAGATGAGAATAGACATGGGTTTATCAGTGGGAGACAAAGGGGAAGAAAGAGGCACCGGTCCTCATAAAGCAGAAAGCAGTGTGTCTGATTTCCCTCAGCTGAGCTGGCTGCAGACCAAACACCAGGAACGCTTGGCACAAGATAAAGACACACACACACTAGCCCACACACACAGGTATCCACTTCACATCGATTTAAAAAGAGAGGACAGAGAATACTGAATTGGCACACACACCCACACACACACATGTGTGATCCACTGCAGACCGCTCCTACGTCACACTGTGATGCTAGGATCTCAAATCATACGCCAATCTCAAAGTAGGACTCAAATTTACAATATTTCCTGTTTACATCAGAAGTGGAAACATGTCATAATCTGTAAATTTACATCTAATGGTGCCAGTATTCAAGCAGACAGAATAGTTTTACATTATAATAAAAGGATCTTTTGTTTCAGGTAGTCTAACAGACAAGGATCACCATCAGCAACCGTAGTGCAGCTCATTAGATCAGTTAGCCCACAGTTCAGTTGTTGTGACTGGTCAGAATGTATAGTTTATATTGTGTGTATACAGTATATAACAATATGATATTAAAACAATGTCTGATGTGTCCTAATCCAACATTTCCTCATCCAAAACACAGAATACACAAATCAGAGACTAATTTGAGATTAATTCGTTTTTAAAAGATCTGCAATGATTAGTATTTGTTTAGAATTAGAGCTGTTTTGGAAAAAACAAAACAAAACAAAAACTTGTCAGATTCTCAAATGTTAGAACATGTTTTTCATTGGCTGACACTGTAGAAGATCTTTGGATTTTAAACTGACATCAAAACAAGACAAAGGAACATTTTCAGATTTTTCTTAATGTAGAACAAACAAGTGGTTGAGAAAAAAATCTTAATGAGCTGGTGAGTTAATATTTTAAAATTTTTTTACTTGCACTATACTATTGTATTTTGCCCAATTCATCCTTTTTGCACCTGATACCCTATTTACTTATTTTCCTTGCTTCATACACAGTTTATTTCCTTTCAGCTTAGTTTAAATTGTTTTAATTATACCATTTATTTCCTTTATTTCAGTTTAGTTTAATTGTTTATGTTTGTCATGTGAAGGGAACTCAAAAAGTAAGAATTTCATTGCTCACTACTGCTGTGTATATAACAATAAACTTCTTGAATCTAAAACACTATTAAACAATGTAAGATGTTTCTATGGAGGTCTTGAAGTAAAGGGGAGTAAGAATTATTTTTGCTAAATGTCCAAATGACTGAAAACTCTGAATGTTGTTAGCAACTATTGTACTAATTATAAAATTAAGGTGATTTCAAGTCCAAATAAACAGTATGTTTTCCAAAGTAAAAGAACACTTCAAGACACTCCAGGATAAAGCAGGTAAAGAAGATGGATGGATGGTGAACGAAGAGTATAATCTAGAGATAATGTTTATGCCAATCCTGTAGAATATTTAAGTAAACATGCAGGATGGAGAGTTAATGAATGACTCTTGTAACATGTCATAGTGTTGTCTCACCTGTACACTGTCCAGCACCATGCCAGCCATCACCATGCCCATCCCGGCCAGCAGGTAGGGAAAAAGCACCTGAAGACAGATGGCTATGGACGACTCCTCCTCCACTTTGGTGACAGGCAGTTTTGGCTTCTCCTCCAAAGGTTTCTTTGGAGGAGGCTGGAGGACTGGAGGCAAGATGAGGTCATCCTGTCCGTCTAAGGCACCTCCGAGGTGAGCGCCGGGACTCCCACCAGGGCTCTTCCCCTTGGAGCGGGACTTTTTATTCTTTTTCCTCTGGCGGGTCGGCTGTGGTGGTTTATCCTCACCGGGCATGATGGCGGTGGTGGCTGTGACAAGTCGGGCTGTGCCGGCTTAATCTAGGTATACAGATAAAAATGAGACATTTAGTGGGTCAGACTGTTTTATATGTTATACTTTGATGCAGCTGGCAGTTGCCCACCATTTAAAATACTTTAGCTACACCACATTGTACATAAAATATCAATGTTACTGTTGTTTCAGCAAGGCGGTTGACGTTAGCTGAAGATCTTGGTGCTCAGTGTCTTTAGCTCAACTGGTCCATGTGTTAAAACATATACACAACAGTGCGTGGTGAAAATAAGCAACAGACAACATGATAAAAAGTGTGGAACTTTCTTTCTCTCATTTCAGAAAGGCATTAAGGGAGCTTCTTTACACAAAGCCTCAAAGCCCATATGGGAAACTGCCCCCCCCCCTGTACTTAGCAGTGGTGGCAGTAAAAAGCCAGCCCCAAGTCTTGGACTGGCTCTTTGAGAAAAATAGCGCCAATCCAACCATGACCAAAAATAATTCCATTGTAGCCATCACTGATGGCCATTCGGTGGCCCGACTGACCCTCTTCGAGGAAAAGGCCAGCATGATCAAGGAGGGGGCCACTTATATGCTGAGGGTCCATACGCTGACAAGCATGGCCCCTCCATATTACCTCCATGTAGGCCCAGGGGCATCTTTATACAGAGCCACCCCCATCACAGATCCTGTGGAGCTGCAGAAGGAAGCTGAGGCCGTTTTAAACCCGTACTCTCCTCTCACACCCCTCAAAGAAACCATGGAGGCACCTGGGCTCATTACCATTGAAGGAGAGGTTGTCGAAGTATGTTTTACTCACCAGGTGGCAGTTTGTGTTGTGTTGTGTGTTTGCTTTTGTCTGGTGCTGGTCTTGTCCTGACAGATTTGAATGAACCATGATCAAAGCTGCTTTCTTCTGAAATCAGACTCACTGGAAACAAATATGTGACATTGCCAATTTCCCTGTGGGGATTAATAAAATGCTGTTTTGTCTTATATGATATCATCTTCTGACATGTGTAATTAACATTTCAATCCATATATCTCATCAGATTTCTACAGTCAAACAAGTGCGGAGACAGTCTAACAGTATAACCTGACTTTGGAGCAGGTAAGATATCAAGTGAAATGTTGGTTAGTTCATTTAGTTCAAATCAGGTATGCTCAAGCTTTTGTGTCAAAATTTTGTGCTTTTGAAATGCATCTTTCATGACAAACGCTGTAGGTGTGTGTGTTTGTGTGTTGGCCTCTATTTCACCCATTTTTCCACAAATACGAAAAAGTAAATAATGTCAATAAAAAAGCCAGTAACACAGAGATGGAAATTAACGTCTTAATTTTGACATAAAAAAATATATACATCCACTCAACCTCCATCAGTTTAACTAACTAAACTTCAACCTTCTCTTCTAGCATGCACTGTTATGAATATGAGTATTATATTGTCTCATTGTTTGCAGGACAAAAAGCGGGCGATCGTGGGACTGTGGAGGGAGGCAGCTGCCTTTACAGATGCATTGGAGGTAGCCATCACCATCAAGCTTCTTCCCACACGCACTGAGACATTAGGACTTAACATTAGCGTTGTTAGCATTTCATTACTTTGAACAACCTGCTCAGCTCATGTGCATCTGTTTACGTGATTTCACGACGTCACACTAGAAACGTGAACCTGCCGAAGCCATTAGAAGACATTCATAACACGCACGTACTCCACACGAAGTCCTGGTAACGACCCAAAATCCCAGAATGATCTATGGAGGCGTCTTCTGTTGACATACATTCCTTCACTGGGAACTGCCATGTGTGCATCCCATAATGCAACTGCTTCCGTAACCACGGTTACACCACTAGGCGCTTTCTGATTGGATAAAAACTGGAGTAGTGGAGTTTCTAGGTGTAGCTCCGCCCCCGCGTGGAGAGAGTGAGCAGCTGCTTAAATTTGGGATATAAATAAAGTTTTAGTGTTTTCCAGACATGGCTGTGCAAATATACATCTGCGTTTTATTTCATTTAAGTAGTGAAAAAAAGATCAATTTATACTATCAATTCCTTTTTATTAAATTTATAGTTACATTTTTAGTGTTATTTTATACACAGTGTAACAAACTGAGAACATGTAATAATTTAAACCTGAATATTTGTTAAGGAGTTTTGATATTCAGTGGATCCCGAAATGAAAACTGAAATCACCAGTGACTGGCCCACTTCTCAGTCTAGAGAAGGAGCAGTCTACACCACACAGCCATAGTTGCTGCTCTGTTCCTCTGTTAATAAAGACACTCTCAGTCTACATACATTCATTAACTAACAGTTGAAAAGCTCATTGCCACAAACAACCAAATCAGGCACTCGTTAGTTTTTGTATTAGAAGCTGAGAACTGATTTATCTTCCTTACCTTTATCTCCAGCCAGAGCTTGTGAGAGTGAGTGTGTGTGTGTGTGCACAGCTGAGGAAACCTCAAGCTCCCAAGAATAACTGTGTATGCTTGCAATGTTGTGTGTATGTGCCCGAGTGTAAATGCCTATCTATATTAAGGCTATGTGTATGTTCTGCTTTCCGTTGGCTCGTGCACTTTTGTATGTATGTTTGTGCTGTGGGTGTATCGGTGTGTGTGTGTGTGTGTGTGTGTGTGTGTGTGAGCTAGTGCACATGCATCATAGGGCAGCGTCTTGAATTTCATGGCATTAGCAGATAAGGATATCCCCCTCCTGTCTCTTTCCATCTTCGGTAGGCTGGCTGACAGCAGCAGTTTCACTGTTTCATTCAGAGGAAATTCCTACTATATGATTTGTGGGGCCACACACCTTTAACTCAGGATGAAAATAAGCTGTTAACAAGAACAACAGAAATCTGAAATTGCATTAAGTTACATAATCCAGTCTTGGTTTTGATTAAAAAACAACAACAACAACTTTCTAGCACGATTGAAATACCCATGAGCCCCCCCAAAAAATCTGAATTATTCTGATCTTCACCTGAGGATGATTTCACAAAAAAGTTTCCTTAAATTTATCATATAATGCAACATTTGTATCATGAATATATATATTTACATTTAGTTGTATATTGCACCTAATTTGTTTAAGTGTTGCAGTAATTCATATACACATCAGGTATCCTGTTAAACACTCAGTAGTAAACACAAATAATATATTGATCAATGTATATTAATTGCCTTACTCTTTGTCATTCAAAATATATGTTCTAATTGTGTTGTGGGTGAGATGAGAGACCTTCTTGTTTAAATAAATAAACAAATAAACAAATGTTTATTCTGCTGTTTTCTGTCTGTTCACAGTGACATTATTCTGGTTATATTGTACCTGTTTTTTTGAAAAGAGATACTAGTCAACATTGTGATATTTAGAAAACTACTAATCAGGATTATCTTTTAAAGTTTGCACAGGGATCAGGATAAAACTGGCACAAACGTAAAATAGATCCCGGAGAGCAAAACCAAATCCAGATCATTCTAATGCAGATCTTTTGAATGACAGTAGAAACTTCAGTCATACATTACAGCTGAGTGATAATAAATTCCAACCAATTTTCCCAGACCTGAATTTACTCAATGCTGTATCCTGAATATGAGTTAATGCACGTTTTGTAATTAGTATTCAAAAATGTCACATCAATCCATATTTTCGACTTTTGTTTGAAGAACTAGATCATTCAGCTGATGTAACCTGAGGAGTCAGTAATGCCTTGTGGATTAGTGTCGTGGCTGAATGATCACACACAGAACAGCATGGTGATCTTTTTACTGTTGCTTGCAATGTGACACCACACCATGTGCATACTGTGGCATTTAATGGTTATGTCATAGTCATGTTGTTAATACGTTAGAGTCATCTGCAACTAAACAGAGTTCTCACTTGTGTATTTCATCATGTGGGTTGACATGTGGGTTCTTCCACTTGTTTAGCGAAAACAAGAAGAAGAGACCCTCCTCAAACCCTACCATTAATGTTTTGATGATGATGATGATGATGATGATGATGAGATAAAACTGACAAACACAAAGTTAAACATTACATTTTACATTACATTTTTGAAATTTACTGAAAAATGTAATAAAAATCTCTTTTTTTTAATGTTGAATGAAGATGTTGCTTTCAGCTTTGAGTCTTCTTTGTCAAATCTCTGCAGGATTTGAAAATGAGGGCTCGGTTCACAAAGTTTAATCTGGATCAGACTAATCCAGATGTTGAAATCATTTTCCTTTAGATCTCACAGTTCTGTAACAGCTGCGTTGAAAACTCCAACTAGACATCACCTGTTGGTTTGTGGATTCATATTTTGAAGTCATGAGTTTTACATTTGAATGTCATCGTGTTGGTTTTTTGGAGCCAGAAGTGACCATATTTGGATATGAAGGGAGGAATGAGGAGGCAGGTCTGACCCTTGAACCAGAGGACACTGTCCAATGAGGAAGAGGCCAAACTAAAACTAATGCTGCCATCATGTGGTATCGGAAACATTGAGAAAATGAGCTTCCGAGTTGGAAAATGCACGTGAACAGCCACCTAAGTCGGAAAAACAACTTGGAAACTTAGGAAAGAAATAAGTGCCCGACTTTCTGACTTGGAGTCATATTTGTCATCAACATGGCGGGCAAGTGGTGTTTTGTCAATGGTAAGAAATTCAAAATCTGAAGGGAACACTTTTTATTATTATTTTGTACCTGGAAGAAATGCTTTGATGAAATGGTGACAAAACTGATGTTTTTAAAGCTAGCTTGTCAAATGAAAGTAAAAGTAAAAATGTTACCTCTATGACACATGTTCTCCTTGAAATGTGAGGAAGACACCTGGTGGTAAGACCTAGTAGTTTCATGAAAGATTGGGATTCATCAATCTAAGAAGGCAGCTGAGAACATTTCTGTGCTTCATTAATTTGACGTAGACTTATCTGTAAGAACTTTCTTAAGAACAAATTCAAGAAAAATGTACTCAGATATTGGTGAATGAGGCCCATTAGTAATAACTTTATTTATATAGCACATTTAAACACAAGTGTACGCTAGGCAAAGGCAACATAACAAAATTCGATCAAATTAAAAGAACAAACAATAATGCAGTGCAAGGAGAATAAATGCAAATAGTAGAGAAAGCTAAAGCAACAAAGTAAGAAATAGAAATAATGACATATTATAGACAACTACAAAATCAATAGCAGCAAAAGAAAAATCAAGCTGATGGGTAGTGTAGCAAGACACTCTGGACAGTCTCCCTCTGTGTTTTCAGACTCTATGAAACACTCCCTTGCAGACAACCTGGAGCCGAACAATAAACCAAGGATTTCTTGGAAGCAATAAAACTTCCCAAATCTTCTTTTGCTCACTCTTCAGACTGATATACAGTTTCAGGTGGGACTAGAACCTCTCACCCACTCTTCTTTTAGGAAACATATTCTGTGAGATTTGTGACCTGTGACCTCTGGGATCCCTCCGAGGATTAAATTGTCCCATGGACCCATCACACACCCACACCAAGCAAGATAAAACTTCTGCAGAACCCCTTGGAGATTAAACAGACTCCTCATATAACTCTTTGGACCCATGGTTTCAGTTATCTGCCTGATTTTACATTATTGTATTAAAAAGACATGAAACAAGGTTTTATGGGCTAAACCCAAAAGAAATATTTTCTGTGAAATGCTGTGATCAAAACAAGTTAACATACACGCCTGTATGATGTCAGATGGCTGAGACACAATTTCAGGACAGAAATGCAATTTCTATCACGACCCAACATTGCCCCCTGGTGACATGATAATGATATGATCCCTATCAATTTGCCAGAGTAATTCTTGATCAAAAATTCCTTATCCTGATCACAATGTAAAAGTTGCTGGTTATCTTATTTTATTGGTAAAATTTAGAAACATTTAAAAAAAAGTCTGATTAATTTTTAACATTGATATTCATTTCTTAATCATTTGCTGAGTATGTGTTTTTATGCCACTGAAGTTGTTTTTAAGAATAAAATCAGCAGTTCAGCCTTTGCTGTGCCACTCTTCACCAACTTTGGCCACTTTCAGCAATCACACTCATTATTTTCTTCAGATGTTCTTATAAAAAAAAAGTTATCAGAAAGAACTGAACACAGGGAAATAAAAGTAGCTAGTAAATGTAATACTGCAAAAATGTAATTCTGAGGTTTTAATAGAAAGAAGCCACGTGGATCAAATTACCAAACCACCCTATTATCCTCTGATTTGACCTCCAGCAGGTGAGTCAATATCAAAACATCTCTTGTAAGATGTAATTAAACACTCTGAAAAGACCTCAGTGTGAATACTTTGGCTTCTGATATCAGCCATATTTATCTGCAGCCATAATGAACAGTATATTGTGGCTTCAGACTTCAGTGTGAATCGGATATTCAAACATTATCAGTTTACAAAGTTTTAGTTACAATAAATAAACAAAATTTCTGAAAAAACAATCTTTTGTTGCCCTGAACATCATAAAGGAAAAACAGACGGTAGTTTAACAAAACTGAATGTCATGGTGAACAATCTACCACATTAAACTCATATTTTATACATTCAGTTACACAGATGTAGCTTTGGTAAAAGTTTGTCATGCAGTTGCTGAACCCAAACCCTTCAACATCACTTTTTTTTTTTTTTTTTTAAAATTAACTTTTGACAAAACATTAACAATTTGTCAAAAAAGCCCAAAAAGAATATGTTACGCTGCAATGGCAAGGTACATAGAAAATCAAAGCATGTGAGTGAAACTCTTCCCACATGTTCTGCAGGAATATGGCTTCTCATGAGTGTAGCTTCTCATGTGAATAGTCAAAGATTCATAGCTTGTGAATGTTTTCTCACATGTTTCACAAGAATATGGCCGGTGACCTGTGTGGAGTCTCATCTGCGTAATCAAGTAATTACTGAGAAAATTTCTTCCCACGTTTTGCAAGAAAATGGCTTCTCACCTGTGTGCACTCATGTGCAGCACCATGTAAGCATGATTGATGAATTTATTCCCACATAAGCTGCATGAATGTGTCTTCGTTTTTGTGTGGGTTCTCATGTGGTTTGTCAGATTACCTATCTGAGTGAAATTCTGGTCACATATGCTGCAAAAAACTGGTTTCTCACCAGTGTGGATTGTTATGTGGATAGTCAGATCACAATTATACATGAAGTTCTTCCCACATTGCAAGAATAACGCGATGTGTCTTGAAATCTATTCTTGTATGTTTTGTGGGAATAACACTTCTTGTGAGCATTGCTTCTTAAATATCGTATCAAGAGGCACTTAAACTTAAAATCTTTTACACAAATGTCACATTTTACAGACTTGTTAAACCTGTGTCAGTATCAATGTGACTCTCTGACATGGGAGATTGTTGACATTGACCATCAACCTATAGAAAACTCCTGTGGTTCTTGTCTGCTGCTCAGGATCAAACACTCCTGGAAAGGACCTGACTTCCACTAACAGTACACAGTTCCACCACTAGGGGGTAGCATTGATTAAAGAGAAGGAAAACACCAAAAAGGTCCACTTCATGTGTTTAATGGCTTTGGGAGATTCTAATAGGCAACTGCCTGGCAAAATTCTCACCCACTTGCAACACGACACTGAAGCTAAAACCAGACACCAGTAGAGAGACTTTATTTTTATAAGTACACTTGAACGTTTTAGGCCTTCTGCTCAGTGCTGCGATCTAAACACAGAGGCTTGTAAAAATGCTCAACATATTAGAGTATGAGGAGCAATTTTCCATGATCTTGAAAAATAAAACAAAACAAGCCTTTCAGGTGCAGTGAGTCCTGGTGGTATCAGCTGCATGGTGGTCTGTCAGGATGATCTGTCTGTAACAAGCTTTAAGTCCCGGGTCTTATTTAAGTTTATAGTAACGTGATCCATGTTGTAGTTATGGATTCCTTTATCCCCTCTGTTCAGAGGTGGAAAGCCCCTGGAGGTTATGGAAATCTGGTTTACAGTCCCTCACTGTTTATTTTCAACTCATATTAACTATAATCAAAACCAGGAGGGACTAAGATTGCCTGCCCATATGTTTTCCTATATATTCTGCCTTTTGTGCTTGTTTTTTATGTGTACAGTATGTGTTTTGTGGTGTTCCTTGGCTTCAGATCACCATGACTGTGTGAGCCCTGGCATTTTCAGCACCTCATTAACACCTTCCTGCAGACACGATACACAGGCATGCACAGACTTAAATATATATATTTATAATATATTATAGTTATTCTGTAATATCATATAGCAGCATGTGCATATCATAGTAAAGAAATTGTTCTGTACTTATTAGTTTAGCCACAAGAAACACATCAAAACCATCAAAGTCAGAGACGACTACGTTACTATCCAGGCTAATCAGCACCTTGTGAAACTTTAGGACTCACCTATGTGGTGTTGCTTTTTTCTCTTAATTGATTTCATCATTGTTTTATTTATGTGACATTGACAATTCAAATTTTTGAAATATATAATAAAAATATCATTTGGTATAAAAAATGGTTCTATTAAGGTACAAATTAGTGGCTAGTTTTAAGGGATTCTTGAAGCAAATGATAGAAAATCATAGAAGAAGAAGCAGCAATATTTTCTTCCCTTTGTTGCTACAGCTCGCTGCAGATTTTCTGTCATCTCTGTTATATTTGTATAGATTTATGTACAAAACAATTCAACAACCAAACTTCCTTAAAGAGTTTCTGAGAAGAAGATCACCATCTGTTTTGTCTGTGATATGACAGTGTTTCAACAAACCTCTGTTTCCCCCATAACCCTGTATTTTAAGATTTACACACTACACACCAAATTTTGAAAAGGCTTGTTTGTTTGTCTGGACACATTGACTGCATAAAAACACATGCAAAGATTACAAATTTACTTCAGGAAGTACTAAAATAAATCTGATGGGATGAGCCTCCATATTATTGTGTGTGTCAGTGTTGAGTTGTTGGCTCCTCAGCAGCACTTTATATATTCATAAAAACAAATGTGAGTGACAGTGGGCTCCATTGAGCATCTGCTGTGCTGAGGAATCAGGAGCCCAGAGAAACTAAATGAACTATGATGTTGACATAATCCCACAAAAGCTTGCTGACATTGTTATGAGAGTGAACAAGGAGTGATACACTCTGTATATATGTGCATAACCCCAGAACTGCTGCGCTGCATCCATGTTCCAGGAAAAATAAATGAATAAATGACGCGTGATTCAGGACGGCGAGGGTCTCGGTCCTTGCAGGGTTTTATAAGCTGCTGCCGACAGGAGCTTTGGTACTTGTGTGAAACGATAAGCGCAGTGGTTGACAGATAGCTGTGTGCTTTCAGGGTCTCTGGCCTGTGTGGTGGAAACTATCATGGAAACTTGTAATGTTGCTATAAATAAATGCCCCTGTCCCCTGTTGCCAGCTACACTATCAGTTCTCCAGTCAGTCAGTGGACTGTCCTGTCCTGTCCTTCTGGTTTTGACAACCCATTTGTGTGCATGCATACTTTGTGTCTGTCTTCAAGCTGAAAGAGGGATGTTTTTTTTTTTTATGTGCTGGTGTATAAAATCCTTGATTATCTACAGACTGCCACAAACGTCTTTGCTGGAGGAACAAACAGCATCAGCAGTGGTGGTGAAGCTCTCAGTGAAGACATTATTCTAAATGTCTCTCTTTCTATGTGGTGTACCTCTGGTTTACCTTGGAGCACCTGCTGCTAGTCACACCAGCAGCTGTTGGCCTTGTGATACTCCCACTATCACCAGCTCTGTCACCCTCTCTCTCGCTGCAAACACACATACAAACACACACACACCAAGCAGCTACTGTATTTTCACCAACTCTTGTAACACCTTCCCCGTGTCATTACTAATACGTCTCCTGTTACCCAGCATTAAATAACTGAGACATTTGGTTGTCATGGTGATTTCCATTCCAGTAGTGTTCTTCTTTGAGCTACTACAGTTGCAAAGCCAATGACACTTTCGTCATTGTTAGGAAAAGTAATGTCCTCACCCGGGACACCAAATATGACCCTCTCAGGGTTGGACTGAATGAATGACTTATTTAAGGTGTCATACACTGACCGACAAAATGTTTTTGGTTATTAACAGGTCCAAAACATCAGCGCTGGATCTGCATCAGTGATTTGAAAACATACAGATTTTGTTTGTGTTTGAGTAAATTGTGGGACGTTTGCTGCAGTGGGTTCAGTGAAGAGTCCTGAACTGTATCAATACTAACACAACAAGAGGTTTCATTGTAAAAATCTGTTTCAAGTGTCACTGGATATGTCTAGTTCTCATTCTTCAGCATATTCTCAGCTCCAATTTAACAACAGTACACTTTAATTGTTGGTACAGAGAGTGAGACCTTTACACAAATCCACCCTCCTGGAGAATCACTACACTGTTGTGCTCTTAATTGCTACAGTTGTAACATTAGCTATTTTAACTTCACTTTTACAAAGGCAAAGTTGTGCCTCAAGAAGAGGATCGACTTATGGTGTGAGGAAACACTCATAGCTGCAATCATGTCGGCCTCAGTCAGTAGATCTGATCTGTAATGATCAGCTAACTCAAACTTCCAGAGGTGTCAAAAAAGCAAACACGTCAGTATGATTAAACACGACCGACTTAACCACACACAACATCTACAGAGTGACTGTATCCTACAGTGTTTGTGACAAATGAGATCACATCACACAACAGCCTGCGAACACACAAATGTGTGAACCGTAACACAACACCAAAGCATGGCAGCCTCCTTACAATGTAATGACTCACCTTTGGGCATGAGTCATGTGTCAACAATAGCCCACTAATAATAGACTCATTGTTTGGTTTTATGCCCATTTAGTAAACAGCAGTCCCAAGATCATCACTGGTTATTTCTAGAAACTTTAACAAAACCTCACTGTACATAGCATACACCATTTGCATGCACTGGAGATAATTTAACTGGTCTCCATGGTAACATGAAGCCATGATGCAACCTCCAGTCAGACTTTCAGCACACATATAGTAATGATAGTGTGATCCATGTGCAATAACTGATCTCAGCAGGTGTCAACCCAAACATTAAGTAGAATTTAATCAAATCATATAAATGAGACATTTTCCTCAATTTATCCATCCTCCCTGCACCATTTCCTCACATCATCATATCACATGATAAATCTGCATCACATTACAACATCGTACTGATTTATCATGTACTAATATGAAACACATCACATGATGACATGGTGGTGATTTTATTTGTGGCATGGCAGAAGCACGCTTTAGTAATGGGTCATTTTGACAAACTGACTCATTTATTAATGATGCATTCAAGTGTGTTCAAAGTGTTAAATACAAACTACTGAATAGTTGCTGTGTGAAACTGTTTGGTATTAATATCAGCAACCACCTCCTTTATATACACTGTTCATTGTCATTGTTTATTATCCACTTCCAGACCAAACAGTTTTACATTTTAAGGAGCCTTCTGATTGGTTAGGACAAGAGCTTTGCTTTTGTCTGAACATTTTTTTTTAATGGTTTAAAGTGGCGTTCTCACACTCAGTAGCTAACACTCCTGCAGTATGGAGCTCTCTCACAGATACAGCTGTCACATGGCTATCAGTGGCAGGATGTAGCCAACATATCTCGGTCTGCATGCCTGCGGGTGCCTCTGTTGTGGGCATGTGTGTCAGCTTTCTCTGAATGACTTCAGATGGACCCTGTGTTGATGTGTTGCTGTCGAGCGTCTACGCTGCAGAAGCAACTTGTTGCATAATCCTGCTGCTGAGGTTTACAGTGTGATGGACGAACTGCAGCTCCTCACACAGTTGTCGTGGCTGCTAACGCCTCTGCTCAGCAGTGTTTTTTCATCATACTCCTTATTGTTTTATAGCCTGATTTTCAGGGATGTGCTAAAAGTTCTGGGACTTGAAATGAAGAGATAAAGAATTTTAAAAAGACAATTAGACCTTGAAAGACTGGAAAAATATAAATACTCCAAAATACAAATAAACACTTGAACTATCTCTTAAAACTTAATTAATTAATTAATTTATATTTTATCTGATTTCATCATTGATTCTTGTTTTATGTTTGACTTGTTGTGTGTTGCTGTAGGTGGCGCCCTTTTGTCTCTTAAAATATGGCCGTGATCACTTCTGGTCCTCACCCTGTTGTTTATTAGAAATAAACAAGACAACCTTTCTGTGCAACACAGGATTTTTGCTTTCTGAAAACATGTTTCATTAGGAGAATATTTGGGGTAACCAATATATATTTTAAATATTTGTGATACAAGTAGTCAAGAGAGCTAAAGCCACTTTTTAGGATTAATCAGAATATAACAGAAACAGAACATATTTACGTATTAAACAATACAAAATTCAACATTCAGAGTGAAAAAAACAAACAAATAACATAATTAGCTGAACATTGGAGTTTTTAGATTTTTAACAATGTTCAGATCAGGCAACTGTGAAAAGCTTTCAGTTGTGTTTCTTGAAATAGTCCATGGAGCCAGCCTCTCTTCAGTTTCACTTTCACTGACTGAATGACATCTGCATCCAGTGGACTCCCTCTGTCTGTGCAGTGTGTCTTTACTCATTCACTCCCACACTGAAGAGCTGATGAGGAGGTCTCTGCATCAAATGCTCCTTTTTGTCTCCAAACATATTTGGATGATTGTGGCTCAGCATGAACTTCATGTGTTGACAGCACATTTCTCCACAGTGACGCTAGTTTATCAAGATGTTGCTTTTCTGACACAGTCTGTTGTGTTGAGGTTGCAGGTGAGGTTTGCTTCTAATGACTCCACACCTCTTATAGCAGCTACACTTACGCAGTCATATGGAGGTTTCCCTTACATTTTGAACAGTGGAAACTGTAAGATGAAAATCCTTTTCAGATCTACAGTCAACTGCCGAGAGGTTCACATGTTCAAGCAACAATTGTAGAGTCAGAATATTAAAGTTAAGGATGCTAAGTGACAATGCAAGACCTCTTACAAATGGATTCCTGTCTAACAACTTAATGCAGATCAGAGACTTTACACATGTACTGTCGTTGTCTTAATTAAATAATTAAACATAGATATAGTATGTGACATGAGCACAGTGCACAAACTTTTGTGTGTTACTGCACATTGGCAATATTGGCACTGTAATGAACAAAGCTTAATTAGAAATCCAGTGCCTGTGAGTGTGAGGAGGTTCAAGTTAAAACTCTGTGCAGTGTGAAGTCGTTCATTTCGAGCTTCAGGGTCAAAGAGTCTTGTGGTCGGCATTTTGGGAACTCATGTAGGGAGACGGGGGTCTCAGGGTACTTGGGAGCTCAATGTGTCGGGGTCAGCTGGGTTGTAGGAGAAGGGTCATCTGACATGTCCCACCAGCACTGAGGTGGTATGGATGGATTACTGAATGGTCCTACTGGGCACAGACCCAGGGGCCCAAAGGGACTGTTAACATTTCTTGTAGTGAAGTCAATCAATTGGACACAAAGAGACACGAAGTGATAAAAAAGAAAAATGCACACATGACCACAAAGGGGTATGACCAACTATAAAAGAGATGGAAATTGACCACAAAAAGAAACAAAATGACTACAAAGAGCTTCTAAAGAACTACTTCAAAGCAACTAGAGAAAAAAACGACAATGAAGATATTAAAAATAATGATGAAGGGATATAAAATGACCACAAAGTGACAGAAATGATAAGAAAGGGACAAAAAAAAACCTGCAAAGGGACATAAACAAATTTAAAGGGATGCAAGACGCAAAGATAAAAAACAACTTTAAAAGGATTTTAAAACGGCTGCAAATGAAAGCAATACGCTAAATGACAACAAAGGAATACGACAACAAGAAAACTACAAAGTGACTACAAAGATGGAGGAGTCTGAGGTTTTTTTTTCATTCATTCTCTCATAATCTGATCATGGTGGTTTATTACTCTGCCCACACAGAAACACTCACATGGTTGTGTTTCACTGACTGAGTCACTGCTACTTTACTTCCACACTTCTTATTTTATTTTCTCTTCTCAAGACAAACACAACAGCAGCCAGTGTTGCTTGTTTTGTTTGCTGCACAAAGTGTCTGATAAATATTATGTGGGAGTGGAAATGACGTAAATGACCGTTTGTTTTTTGTTCCAGAGTTTTACAACCTAACAGCTACAATGTGGGACATCACTTGTAAATTAAGAGCATGATGCATCCATGTGTGTGTGTGTGTGTGTGTGTGTGTGTGATTTATTTCTCCACACTGTGACTTTAAATCTCAGTGTCTCCACCAGTTGTCTGAATCTATCCGAATGAGCACACAGGTGCAGAGACACCAGCTCATGTTGCTTGCATGTCCCCCACCCTGCCGTGTCATTATCACTACTGTTGTTACCAGTGCTCCTGGAAATATCATTAATACTGCAACTCTACGATTATTTTAAAAAACTACAACTACTGCAGATTACTGTAGTCGAAAACTTCAGTGGCAGCGTCGAGCCTATCTCAGTTAATAATGGGCGAGAGGGGGGGTACATCCTCAGCAGGTCATCAGTGGAGAAAATATAATGAACTGATTTATTCTGTTGTCACTATTACTTCCAGGAATATAAACTTTTAAATCTTCAGGTTGTGACTGTAATGTGCATAACTTTCTGTAATTAGCTCAAACATTTTAACCAGAGGTGTCAATCATAAGGCTTGCAGGCCAAACCCGGCCCCCCCAGAGGGTTCAATCTGTCCCACATGAAGAAACTGCAAAGTGTGAAAATTACATCGAAGACATTAACTGCAATTTACCACAACTTTGATGTGTTTTTATGTGTATTTTATACATTTACAAGGCAGGAGGATAACAACTTTCCTCCTCAATACTTGCCACTTTAGTTTCTATGGTGTGGTGAGTCAGGTCAGGTGGTCAGGTTTACTACACACATGTGGAAATGTGTCTAAATTTATAATAATTTATAGAGCTTGTCCAATACTCCAAATCATAAAGTGAAATACTATATTTTCCAGTTCCAGATAAACTCTGACTAAATGTTTTATTCCTTTGTAGATCGACTGTGATCTGTAATGCACAGGTGTAAATGATAAACTGAATTATAACATTGTTAAAATTGCACTTACCGTATTTTCCGGACTATTGAGCGCACCTGTCTATAAGCCGCTATTGCATTTATTCAAATAGTTTCATGTGGTCCACTCTGACCGGGTCTGATGTGATGAGGCTAAATAGGTGGCATGGAGCTTGCTAGCTTGTAA
The DNA here is from genome assembly GCA_900323345.1 of Pseudochromis fuscus. Taxonomy (NCBI): domain Eukaryota; kingdom Metazoa; phylum Chordata; class Actinopteri; family Pseudochromidae; genus Pseudochromis; species Pseudochromis fuscus. The sequence goes on along the minus strand of OOFC01049451.1, from coordinate 22,803 downwards.
AAAGCTAATGAGCTTCATGCCGCCGATACTTGAGCCACACCGGTGTTTAAGCCGCAGGATTTAAAGCGTCGGAAAAAAGTAGCGGCTTATAGTCCGGAAAATACGGTACTTTATAAATTTCAGGTTCATAAAATGTTCTGTACAAGAATAGTTAATTAAATGTGAACATCTTTATAATGTACTTGTTCTTCTTTGCACTAAAACAAAGGGAACGTGACCTCTGAAGTAAAATTAGTTTGACACCCCTGATCTAAACCTTTAAAAAAAATCCAAGTAGTGTTGAGTCAGGACAACTGGATTGAGGTCAAGGATTCATAGACACATTTTGTTCTGTCATCCAGTTGTGCTCTTCAGATAACCTGGATCTTCTCTGAAATCCAGAAAGCGCTTTCACACTGGACACAGACTGAACCAGGATTCACTTCAATCTCGACCGAGGTCATCTCTTCTTGTTGGACCAAGGTTTTGGATCTGGACGGTGGATGGAGGAAGTTTTACATGTGTCAGTTTGGTTCGGATCAAACTAAAAAGTCAGAGTGTTTTCCACCCTAATAGCCTCACTATGAATACTCACACTAAGAATAAGAATAAGAAGATCAGCCGGTCGGGTCCATGACAGTTCAGAAAGGTCGGTAATGAGCCGCAGTGCTCTTATATAATGAAGTGAGCAGAGTCTTTGATTCCTCCCACAGACCAGGCCGCCTGCTGTGAGTAAAGGGAAGCAGGCCAGGGAGCGGGGAAGGTTGTAAAACAGAGTGGAGAAGGAAAAAAACAACAACCGACCCTCTGTGACTGTGCTGTCACTGCAGCCTACAAACACAACACAGTGCAACAGCTGCGCATCAGTCAGAGTTTGTGTTTTTATGTTGTTGGAATGTCATAACCCTCTTTAACTACCCATACTTCCTGTGCTCTGATATTGTTGGATGCATTTGTAATAGCTCTTTTCTCCATGTGAATCCTGGAATCAGCTCCACAGTCTGCCTCCCACTACAACTGGTCCAGGATATAGAATATTTCCCTCCTGTGTCTTCGTCCAAAACCAAATTTGCAAAATCACCAAAGAATAAATACACTTTAAATTGTTTGCTGGTTTGTTTCCTCGTTGCTGACTGTGCATAACAAATACACAAATCCAACTGGTAGCGTAACACTTTCTATCCTGAGGCAGTCTCACCACTGGGCTGTACACAAACACACACAAACAGACCACCAGGTATAATGAGGTGCACCAAAGTGTTCAACGCTGAAAAATAAGTGGTGTTTATAAATGCATCTCTCGTGTGTGTGTGTGTGTGTGTGTGTGTGTGGCTTCACTCGGAGTGTGAGAGTGCGACCTTGAACGAGGCGCACTGCCCCACGTCTGCTGTCTCTGTTTGGAAACCTGCTCGTTTGAGTACACACACAAAATGACGCAAAAGAATGTCACTGAGCTGCTTTTCATTTTCTGCTGTGACTCACAATTTGGAAAACCTTCAAAGTGAATGTGTCCAAGAGAGAGAGTGAGCATGAGCGGCAGTTTATTGTGTGAAACCTCAGTTTTGTTTTGCCAAGTAGCATTTGGAGCTGCAGCCAGCAGCTCCTCCGGCTGGTAGTTGATATAATCAATCAAAAAAATCTCTTACTCACAGATGGTAAAACAGATCTGCACAGTATAATGATAACTTTACCCAGATGACATGGACACATGTACTTTAGAAATAGTCTTTCAGTCAAGATATATTTTTGGAACATAATGATGTAATATCGGTCTTTAATTAAAAACTAAATGTACTGTATATCCTCACATAAAAACTGGTATTCAGTGAAAAGCCTGGTCTCTAACAGTGACTTGGGAAAAAACTTGGGTGAATAAATTAATTACAGTATGTCTGCAATTATTTTATCATGAAAGCCTTGTTAAAAAATTAAGGTTACCTGTCCTGTAAAATGCTGGTCAGTGTTGCCAGGTGTACGATAATTATCGTATTTGTACGATAATTTGGCTCTCTGTATGATCAATAACCCTAAAAAGAGCAAATGTACGATGATTTGAATATTTCATATTATTACCTGGGAAACTGTCTGCCAAGAGTTTTTTGTGAACCCTGTGACATGTTACTAAACACACTTTGCTGAGCGTGAGCTACAAGTGACATCCATGCATTGATTGGCTGAATGGTAAACTGTGCCCCCGTCCCCCAGGAGATGCTCCCAGACAGTCAAGTGAGATTCAAGTGGGCTTGTTATGTTGGTTATCACAGGTATATGATAATATCCCCTAAAATTTTGAGTCTCTGGTACGATAACCCTATAGTTCGGTAGTGGGCTTTTATTTTGAAACTGTTATAGGAAACGTTGACTGAGTCCTAATTTCATTTGTACAAACATATGACTGATTAAACTTGACAAACTAAGGAAATTAGTTGAAGTCCTGCCACTAATACAAGCCAGCCTGAAACAGAGGCAGGTTACCCTCTGTGGTGGAGGTAAATAAAGACCCCGTTTGCTATTTGAGGATCCATGATGAATCTATGTGATTATGTGCCAAGTTTAAAAAAAATAAATAAAAAAAATAAATAAAGAAGGAATTTCATACTCAATCAAGGCAGTTTTGGTTGTTAACACGTTCGGACACTTATGTGATTCAGGTTTTTTAAAAATAATAACCCAAGCACAAAATTCACTGCAGTCATGTCAAAGTACTCCCGGTGTCATTTAACTGCACCTTTTTAATAGGGGGTTGTTTAAGTGTCAAACACACCACTTAAGGGCACACACGCACACACACACACACACAAATACCAGCATATAGTTACACAGTTTACATAAAGTGTTCTCTTTATGTGAATCTACTGCACAGAATCTGCCTGTGAGATGTGCTGGATGTGATTTTCTCATCTCATTGTGGTTCTGGAGCGTGATGTGGGATCGTTTTACTGAATGAATGGTTTCTCTTGAAAAATGTCCAGCACTGGTCTGACATTCATATAACAGTTGGGGAAATCAACACACACACACACACACGCACACACACACACACACACACACACACACACCAGAGTGCAGAGAATAGTCCGACCACAGAAGAAACTGTAACGCTAACCAGGAAATATTGGACGACGATGACAGTTTCTGGAAAACACATTTTCTGACTGGCCATGCAACGTCTTACATAATTCTCCCACAGAACTATTGTGCATTGTAATAAGCATCATCTTAGATGTGTGTGAGCGACCGAGTTAAACAACACTTTAACTCTCTGGCTGCATTCCTCACTGACTCAAAATGGGCAAGCGGAGCCTCACAGTTTTCCTGCCAAATACAGTCTAATCACTCTTATAATTGGTCTGAGCCATCAAGACTGGATAATAAAACAGTCAGCGCTCAGTCCGCTCTCGCTTCTTTTCCTCTCCCCTCAGATAAGTGAGCAAAAACACACACTCTGCTGTGCACGGATGCAACTGTTAAGCATATGGTTGCATAAGCACACACACACACAAACACACAGTGTGTCTCAGTCGCTGCTGGATTCGTAGCATGTGGTAGCGTTTAAAGGTCTGTCTTAAAGACAGAACTCAGACACACTCATACAGCTTTCTGTGTGTGTGTGTGTGTGTGTGTGTGTGTGTGTGTTGTGTGTGTGTTTCTACTTTCTGTCTGAGATGCCCTACCCTGAAGTCTTTGCAAGTTCTCAATTTCTGTACATTCCTGTGTTGAGGAGAAAGCAGATATCCCAGGAGAGGTACTGTTTTATAACAAACACTATCCCAGCCCTCAGTACTGAAAGGAAAAGACGTCCAAACCCTGATGTGAGAAACCTCTGCGCTCGTACAGACAGGCAGGTAGAAAGTGTTTTAATACAGTATTTTCTGAGAGGTCATTGATCCCTGGCACTAATTTATCAATTAGTTTACAGGCCTGTTTGCAATACAGTGAACTATTTGACACTCTGAGTCTGTTGCCTCTGTCATATGTTTGCTCTGTCTGGAGGTGATTATGAAATGGACTCTCAGCTCAGACTAACATTTGGTAAAAATATTGATTACTTTGAACAGAACTCATGAGCAAATTCAGTCTTTTGCAACGTCAGAGATGAGAGTCTACCATTGGCACTACCGTAATTTCTGGACTATAAGCCGCTGCTTTTTTCCCAGGCTTTGAACAATGATGCGGCTAATTTATGGATCTTTACAAGCATTTGTAAGCTTCATGCCGCCGATACATTTAGCCTCATCACGTCACACCAATGAAATTACCGAGCAGTTCACAGTGGACCAACGAAACCGGTTGAATAAATTCAAACGCACTCTTACATCATGCACTAAATTCAGTCACTTTGTGCTTCATGCACACACCCTCATCATGGTAAACACAGGAAGAAACACATATGGTGCAGCTTTCAAGTTAAAGGCGATCGATCTGGTTGTTGAAGAAATAAATAAAGCTGCTGCACTAACCTTGGCAGCGTGAAGAACTGATTCAAGGCAAAGAGACGACAAAAGCTTCAGAGGTAAGAAAAGCAGATGGTCCGAACTTCACGTCAAGAGCAAGAACATCGCTGCTAAATCTCGTGGGAGATGCTTGCATTTGATAAAACTGCATAAATACATAAGCACAAGCAGGTGGACCTCTGTAGTGGTCTGTTGGGTGTATGGATTAGGTGGACCTCATAGTGGTCCATACAAAGGGTTAACATTGGTGTGGACATTTCAGCCATTGTTTGAGACTGGTATGGACATGTTCATTTGGTCCATACACAATTCTACACCACTGAACCTGCGGCTTATAGAAAAATCTATATATGTACAATTTTTTTTTTCTTATAAAATTTAGTGGGTGCGGCTTAAGTCCAGAAATTACAATACATAGTGGACTCTGTCTTGTAATAGTTATGTTTATAAAAAAAATGTTATTACTCAGTTTAAGTTAGATAAAGGTCATGGTCTAGTTTAATACTGAAAACTACAACTGCGCATATAAGGTACATATTTATAGTTGAGCAGACTCTTATCCTAAACTTAATTTGACAAGAGTCTGGATGTGAACAACAGTCTGTGATGTATCCATCAGTTATAACAGTCCACCTGCTCCGTCTCTGGGGGGACTCAGATTTTTTAAAAAAAAGTTGCCTCCAAACACAATCAAGCCAATCCTTAGGTTCACTATTCACTGCAATATATTTGGAAAAACACACTTTTCTTTGTACTTAATTTGACTTGATTGGAGTTTTTTGCACAAAAAAGAAAACTAAAAAGTGTAATGTGGAGGCTGAATGTAGAACATTTCAGTTGAGCCATCACTGAGACAGAACATGCAGAGAAATGCAGAAATTTATTGGAGGATGAGAAGCTGAAACCACAGAGGTATTGCTAACATTATTATTTTTTAGAACGAAAATAATCTTTCTTCAGATTCCTTCTTCCAGTTAGATTTTTGTTAATTTTTGAAATGCTGACTAATAAGACTAAGTGTGTTTTCTACACCTAATTTCGTTAAATTGAGATATAGCTCGACAAAAATGTGTGCCCCCCACAACAGTGTGGGTTTCTCAAGTGGCCCTGTAGGAAAATGAATTACCCACCCCTGCATTAGTCAGTCCAAACACCTTTTTCAACCGACTTTTGTTCCAATAACTCCCTGCTCATAAATATCTATGCACAGCTTCTTCTGGTGAAGCAGTTTAAATGGGTAGTGCCAAACTGTCTTTACTCAGACATTTAGGACTGTTAAAGCAGTTTGCTCTGCTGATTGCTGATTTTATTTCTGTTTTCTAATTTTGCCATTTCATAAGCTGACATGAGACCTTTTACGAAAATTGAAAAACCTTTGAAAACATGGTCTCCCACCCACCTACTGCACTAATCCTGTGATGTTTCCACTGTGTGTTGCAAGTGTTGACTCACCTGCAGCTATAATGCTGGACTCTTTTCATGCATAGATACAACATCCTCTGGAAAGTCTGATGATGATAGTAGGTCCAGGTCCAGGTGGTAACAGTCTCCTCTATCTTCTATCAGCCTTCCCTTCTCTTTGCTGTGGGCAGTTCAAGTTTTCCTTTATTGGTGAAAGGTTTGATGGCAAAGTCATAAACTTATTCCACAGCCCAAAAACAACTAATTCAGCCGCTCTCTGAATCATTTCTTTGTGGTACAAATCAACATCTCCACTGTTGCTCTGCTGGCATCTCCAAGTGCCTCATTAGAAGCTAATTAGGCTTCAGACCTACAATATTAGAGCTTTCCAACTGAAGCAGCTTTAATGGGATTCATCCATCACTGTTATTCCCACTGTGACATGTCAAAATGGTTTCTGTGAGGAAGGATTCGACCAAATGCCATGTTCATGTCAAGTGGGACTTACCGTAGTTAACCATTTTTAAATACCATCCAGGTTGTGATTACAGCTGGAAACAGATGTTCCTGAAAAAACCAAAGACATATGTAAACCTGACTTTAGCCAAAGTCCACTATGCAAGGTAATTAAAGCCACATTTGATGGTGACAGTAGTCTCTGCAAACACTGGAGTTTTTCTTATTCTCATCATTCTTCCTGTGTGGTGTGATTACAACAAACTACTCATCAAAACTGAATTGTTGTTGAGAATTGTCACCAAACTGGTAGCGTCATATATCATTTTTACTGTGACATTGAACTTTCAAAATGCATTAGAAAGGATAAGTTACAGCACATTTAACATTTGTGTACTCTGTATCTATATCTATATATATATATTCTGTATATTTTTATATTTTTATACTTGATAATTAGGTATTATCTTTTTCTTTGGGATTAATAAAGTTTTTATTTGAAGAAAATGTGTAAATTTTTTCTAAACACTTTATGTATATGTTGGGAAAAGGTTTCTGAAAACGTGAAAAGACCATGAAACCATTTTTCATCACTTTGAGTCGAGGATTTTATTTTGGCGAGTCTAAAAGCTTAACTCCACCTGCTAACACTCGTGGGTTTCCTGCTCAATCTCAAGTTGCTACACTTGCGACACACTCATCGACTATGTATAGAATGGTTGAAGCTAATATGACGTCACCTGTTGGTTCATGGACGTTTTGAAGGCAGAACTTTGGCGTCTGACTGTCGCCATGTTGGGTTTTTGGAGCCAGAAGTGACCATATTTGGATATGAAAGGAGGAGTAAGGAGGCGGGTCTGATTCTTGAACCCGAGGACACTAACCAATGTGTTTGAGACTTGAGTTTATTTCTGGTCTCAATGGAAACCAGATCACTAAGAAGAGCTGACTTTAGCTAATGACAACAGAATGACTTGAAGTCAGTTGGAGCCACAATGTTTTACACCCAACATCTAGTGGTCATCAGGGGTATTGCACTTTTTTTGCACTTCAGCACTGAGCTCATTGCTGCGTCCTTTTCTATATACAGTCTGTGGACAGTCCAGCAGATTGCTTGGCTTCGCTTTGTTAATGGATCTTCCCTGGATGCCAGAATTTGCATATTGCCACAATTTGTTTACATTTCTGAAAAGTGATGCAATGAGGATGAAAGTGATGGATTTTGCTGATAGAGAGGCTGAGCTGAACAAAGTAAATGTTTGCTGACACTGCAGCTCAGGTCCAGGTTTTCTGGCTGAGTGAAAATGTCTTTAACCCCTTGACAATTTTGTTGCTTTTGCCCAGAATGCACGACAGGCTGCAGGACTGCTCTGGTCAAGACCCAGTGATTTTTCTTCTGGCCTCTGAAAAAGGTTTTGGAGCCTTTTCTCTTCACTCTTTTTAAAAATGGACCTGCAGTGGAGTGAAAAAGGAATCTGTCTGCTGGTTGGAGCTGCTAATGGACCGGGATTGATGGTTCGAGACCAAAAACTCTCAAAGCTCTGCTTGAAGTCGGTGGAAAGGAGATGCAGTACAGTCTGTTCCTTGCTCTCTTTAATCAAGCTGATTTCCTCCCACATCCCAGAGGTAAACAACTGGTCACTCTGCTCGCAGCTAACAAGCCTAAAGCCTCCATTAACACTCAGCAAGACTGTGTTTATGGATATTAACGAGTCACTGGAAAACTGGCTTACAGATGAAAAACCAGTAGAAATACTTTATTACTCATCTGTAATATAGACTGGATATAGAAATGGAAGAAGCAACCGGGTCTGTGAGGTGTTAATGTGAAAAAGCATGCAATACACTAGGTGCCGATTAAAAAAAAACAAAACTTATATTCAATCATGAAATACTCAATGTGAATATATTTTTTTTACAAGTCATTCTGATGTTATTAACTAAAGTCAACTCTTCTTCTCAGGGATCTGGTCCATCTGTAAATCATTTCATCATTAAGTAGATATTATATATTCAGTAGATAATATTTGGCTTAAGATTTGGGGGTGTGGTTAATTTGATTGACAAGTTTGAACCTGAACTCTAGTCATACACATTGGGCAGTGTCCCGCCTCCTCACTCCTTCCTGTATATCCAAATATGGTCACTTCTGGTTCCAAAAAAACCCCAACCATGGATAAAAAAAAACTCCTGGCTTCAAAATGTGAGTCCACAAACAGACGGGTGATGTCATGTTAACGTTGTCCATTCTATATACAGTCTATGGTCTGAGTGAACTGTGGCTTGGACCTTTTTGGCCAGAAGACATGATGAGATTGTCTATCTGTTACAGTCAAAGCACAGAGAGCCCTTGGCAGTCCACACCACTGGAGCACACAGCGTGACTGTGAGTGTGTGGTCGGTTCTGAAGGGCTCAGCTAACACGAGGAGATCAGCTGGGAAATGACAGCTAACTGATCGAAAGATGATTTTGCATGTGTTTATGTGTCAAGAAAACAGATGTCCTGTGTTTTTTTTTAATACCCAAAAGATGTTCTGTTTAAAACAGCAGGGCCACCAAACTTATATGTGAAGCTGGATGTGTACCGGGCTTACAGCCGACACAGAGTGCCGCTGTGTGTCTGCCAGCTCTCTGTGTGTGTGTGTGTGTGTAATGTCAAACTTGCAGTATCTGATTTGGACAACACGCAGCAACTTAAGCCCAATTACAGATTTAAGATTGCTGCGATCCAAAGCAAAATCCAAAGCATTTCATTCAAATCAATTGTTTACAGATCATGCTGTGTGCAAATCAAATCCATGTGATTATGAATGTTTGTATGTTTGTATGAAGTTCAAATGAACAGAAATGCATCAGACCAGCACTGGCATGATGCAGGCCTTTTATTGCAGGAAAATAAATGCTCTTCTACAGAACAAGTGAGTCCAAACAGAAGAGAAAAGCTACAGTAAAAGCTCCACTGGTGGCTTATAACCACAGCTACGTACGTAAACCAGCTTCAGGTTGAGATATTTAGTTTCCAGGTCCTGCAGAGCTGCTGCCAACAGCAGTAATAATGAATCAGCTCGAGTTTGTTAGTCAACTGGGCACTGGGCTGCAAGGTCTGGCACTGCCAGTTGGAAATGTGATTGGCCAAGGAGGTCATCGGTTCAAATCTCAGGTTAATGAGGAACTTGTATGATGAGTGCACACACGCGTGCACCATCAACCGGCCAGCAGAGGGTTTCTCTGTGCCAATGTGTCATTTATAAAACACCCACTGGCAAAAAAATTTTTGTGTGAATCTTCTAGCAGTACAATAAAATAATAAAAAGAACAAGCAAGGTTTTTAGTATGAACTTTTTTAACAGCTCCCAGTTGGTTTCTTAAACATTTGTGCCTCTGTAAGCAAGCAAATTACATAGCAAATGATTATTTTAAACCATATTACATCATCACACACTGTAAAATATAGTGTAGCGCTGATCCAGTTGTTCTAAGCAGCAATAGATGGTGAATATAATCAGGTTCAATAGTCCAAGAAATACAAAGAAATTAGAATCAAGTGGGAAATTTACAAGAAAAATATTCTCTGAGATTATGAAGTTACAAGTCTATAACAAAAAGCTTATGATGAAGAAAACCTTCGTCCTTTGTTTTCTTTTTTGGTCAAGAAACCACACACTTCACTTTGCAAGATGCCAAAGCTCGCTGTGCTTTCTGCCTGCAGAGGATGACAACTGAATTTAGCAAAAAGAAAACATGAACGTCACCATGTTGGTTGTTACAGACAGAAATGACTGTGTTTGGATTTGAATGGAGGAATGAGGAGGTGGCCAATGTGGGTGAGACTCGAGTTCAGGACTGGTCTTGTTTAGTACTTCTGTTTTGGCTTCACTTTTGAGCCCTGGATGTTTTGTCCAATATACAGTCTATGGGCTGATCCAACCTTGCAAATAAAGCAATGAGGTTCCTTGACTACAGAAGCCCTAAAAGGACATGGGTAACTATATTTTGATTTTCTCCGATAATAAGTCTCAAGATAATTTCAGTGGCTTTCTCGAGATCTCGAGTTGTTTTTCTGGTTATCTAAAATAAAACAGTGTTATCTCGTTTTCTCGAGATAACGAGATAATTTATCCTTTCATCTTATTTACATGTAAATAACTCGAGATCTTGAGAAAACCACTGTAATTATCTTGTTATCACGGGAAAACGGAGAAAATAAAAATATAGTTAACCACGTCCTTTTCGGGCTTCCATACTTGACAAAAACAAACACAAAAACATTTTTTTTCCAATATATTTCTTAGATTCTTTCCCCTAAATCTCACAGAATCTCCAAGTTTATTCTCAAACTTTAACAGCAGATATTTATATACATCATGCAAATATATATTTTTAACCTACTATGGCTCTAATATGCCATCATAACACAGTTTATTATAAAAAATCAGCCTCTGAGAAAAGTTACCATCAACCATACAACAGCACCAGAGCAGCAACTAACCATTAAAATCCAAACCTCTGTGATCCAACAACAAAAACAAAAAGTTTCTTTCAACATTGTTGAGGCAGGATCTACATGTCTGAGCACTGGTCATAAATTAAACATCCTTTGTCTTATGATTGTTGGTATGTCACTATTGTTTCCTGAAAATGCACATTAGAGGCTAACTTGTTATATCCCAGGAAGGCAGGGAGATGAACTGAATATGTAATGTGTGTGATTTTGGCTTCAAATAAACATGTAAGGAAAAACAAAACTCTGCATTGTGACAGTTGTATTTTTTATATTTAGTCTCATTATTAATATGTAAGTTTATTTGTATAGAGGTGAGAAGAATTCAAGGATAAGAAAGGGAGAAACACTGTCACTGAAATGTAATGAAGTAAAGAAATGTTGACTTTATAATTGTGTTTTTTCTTAACTCAGTGGGAGCCTTTCCTTCTCTTACTGTACTGTATAACCCGGACACAGTTTAGGAACTTTAAAACTTTCTCTCTTTAATTTCTGACTTCTTGGTTTATGGCCTCCCAGTTTTGGCCGTGGTAACAGAGTAATTTGGACGTGTGTGCCCATTCCTAGAATACAGAGAGATTTTGGCAAACCATGTCTGAAATTATCAACCAGTATAGAAACACATTCAAAGCTGCGCTCTTCTACCTCAGTCTGCCACTGTTATGATACTGCATTATTTTCTGAACCTCATCAACTCTCTGGGTTCACCAAGTCCCTTTGACTCAAAGGTGATCTTCATCTATTAGCTTTACTGCATACCTGCTATTATCTGAGCTCCAAGAAGCTTTAGGGAAATCATGGGCCCCAGGTCGGTAACTTTCCAGCCCTGGCTCGGCGCTTGTACTGCAGTGCGAGGAATGCTGTGGTTGTTTTAACATTACAATGGCTTGGCAGGACTCAGCTGTGGTCGAACTACTTGGTCCCAGACACCCTCAGACATGCCCTGCAGGGTGCCTCCAACGGCGAGCCTCAGAGAGCAGGGGCAATCAGAAATGTATAATAAGATATGTTTGAAAATGTTCCTGAGAGCAGGTTGTGTGGAAAGAAAATCTAAAAATGCACAGCAGGGTAGATCTCTGAAGGTGTTGCTCTGAGACCGAGTGTGAGCGATGCAGCGGAGCAGTTTACGCACAGCTTCTTATGTTCCATATAAAACTGAGCAAACAGGCAGACGCTGCAGGACGTTTGATGAATGGTGTTGTGAGAGCAATCATAATAAAAGCCTTTGCTTTTTAAAAGGCTGCGTTCCTAAAACAGTCGGGTGCTGTCATTTTTAACCGATGCTACTTAAACAAGAGGAAAGAGTGAATTTGTTCGGGATTATTTTTAGCAGCAGCTTCACATTTCTGGCAGCAGGATGTTCGTAATGTGCAGTGGAGCTTTATGGCACAATAGAAATGAACTATCAGGCTTTGGCTACAGAGACAGTACTTGTTAGGATGGATTGATTGATGACTGATGCTGGTCTTTGTCGAGTTAAATTTGATGACAGTAAGAACTAGAAAGCACTCGGAGAGCACAAACCTCTGCTAAGGCATAATCCAGCTGTACTGATGTTGTTAACTGCACACTGTTGCCCTCTGTGGTGAAATAACAACACTATCTTGCTCACAATACAATATTTATCCTAAAAATCAAAGTTTTTCTGTAAACAAACAGACACAAGTGAAACATAACCTCCTTGGCAGAGGAAATAAATGAAAAATCTGAGATGTTAAGGCTGGAGCTGTGAATGTAAAATCGCAGCTTCAAAAATAGAGATATTATCAGGTTGAAATTATTAATCTGTTATGTTATCTAGTTGAATATTCATGTGTTGAGGACAACACCAAAATGTGTTTCAGTGCAAAAATAGCATTTCTTTTCATACATAAGAGGACCATGAATGTGTCCTTAATGGAGCATATGCGTCAACATGGCCTGAGGTTACGATCAGTTTATGACATCGTGCTTTGCCCAGAGATACTGATAAGCAGCACTTTGCCTGCAGCCTGGTCGACTTTTAGTGCTGTGATCCTGTGAGTTTGGAGGGTTTCACTACATCAACATGTAATGGTTTTATCAGTATTGTTCATCTTGTCTTACTTCGAGGCCTCAGGGGTCCATAAGTAAATGGTTAAAAGCTAATGTGTACATCCAGGAGCCCAACATGAACAAGAAAGGCAACAGGGGCGGCTGGGGATGGGCGGGATTATAAGATTGTGGGTTCAATCCCCCGGCTCCTCCTCTCCATGTTTCAAAGTGTCCTTGGGCAAGACACTGAACCCTAAGTTGCTCCCAATGGTGGCTAGTGGCTTGCATGGCCGCTCGGTAGCCATTGGTGTGTGAATGAGGTGCCATGTAAAGCGCTTTGGGACCTAGCTAAGGTCATGAGAGTGCTATATAAATGTACTCCATTTACCATAACACATTAAAACTTTTATCACATTTCTGAACAAATGATCATAAAGGACAGTCTGCAGAAAAGACTAATAACTCGTAGTCTTGAGTGCACCTGTATGTATCTTCAGTTTCATTCCTTATTTCATTCCTCTGATTCTCTGTGATATTTATTGACCTTCCTTTGTCTTGAGCTACTTGGGATTCCTGCTGCTTGCAGCCTGCAGGACATTCTGCAGATACCATCGCTGCCCAAAGCATTTCCAACTGAAATTTGAAAAAGTACGACGAGAGAGACGCAGTGAAGCATGAATTGAAAAGAGCAGTAGTCGGACTTATGAAAGTGTTTCCTCAGCAGTTTTATGAAAGCTCCACTTTATGAGCACTCAGTCTGAAGATGTTTTTTTCCCCCGATGCTGTTTCTGTTGTTTGTTTAGCCTCCTTTGTATCCCCTCCCTCCTCCTCCAGCCATTCTTCACCAGCCACAATACAAGCCTGTTTACCCTCCAGAGTCAAAGATGTTCAGAGGTTCAATTTTCAGATTCCAGTACAAATGATATGGTGGTAGGAGAGGGGAAAAAAAAAAAACTTGGAGAGAGATGAGTGTTTGTCTTTATTCGCTGCCATGATGTTGCAGTTATGGTGTCTGTTGCAAAATACAGAGCTGATGAATGATTGATGAGACCCTGACTAGCGAAACATTAAAATCTCACTCTCGCTGGCACAGCATTACCAAACAAAGACAAAACCAACAGGAAAGTTACCAACGGACTGCATTTTGAAACATCTCCCAGAGAAATGACTGCCAGAGAGCATTTTGGGTATCAGCAGTGTCTAGACAAACACTGTTGATATAACTTCAATTACATAAACAGAAGGTGGAAGTAATCACATTTGTTGAGAGATAATAGAGGATTGAATGAGGTTTTCACACGATGAATTAACAAATGATGTTACAAAATATTTTGTACACTCATTCATTTACATTTCCCTCTGGCTTGAAAGTGTTTTTACAAAAACAATAACCTGAATACTTCTTGTCTAACTTGATATTTCTTCTTTTTGCCAATTATGTATTTGACTTTGACAGATTACATTGTGTTTTTTCAAAAGTGGTGAGTTTTATACTGCGTAATCTAGGAAGGTGGTCATACAAAACCCTTTGAAGATAAGCACTTTTACACATATTTAAAACCCATATCTTATCTTGTCTTATCAGAATCATTTACTCCAACAGCATTTTTCTGTACTTTTGAGCTTTTCATCAGTGAAACAGTTGCAAGTTTCAGCTGTTTTCTTGTCATATTTCTGGAGTATAGACATCTAATGAGGCTGTAAACATGTTTTCAGACGTCATCAACTTATTTCCACCAAGACAGCAAAATACATTATAACAGCCTTAAGAAACTTTTAGGGATACCTGATGCTATCAAAATATTTGCCAGCTTAGCAATATTAGGGTTATGCTGTCTCTTAGAAATCAGGTTTCTATACAACTAAATTGCACTAAATGAGGATATATTTTAAATTACATGTTAGTAAATGTGTTGTTGCTGAATCTATCAGTATTATGTACTGACAGCACTCTGCAAGTCTGATCTTGTAGTACAATAGCCACTTGCAGTGACAACAATGTTATTTAACTCACAGCACTTAATTAGGGCTAGAGAAAAAAGACACACAATTACATTTCACCAAAGTCATTGTCTTTTTTCTAAACTTAAACCTGCAGTGTGGACATACTGTCTATACCATGGACAAAGCTAGCGTGACATCACCTGTTGTTTGTGGACTCACAAACTTTGACATGTTGGTTTTTTTGAGCCAGAAGTGACCATATTTGGATATGAAGGGAGGAGTGAGAAGGTGGGTGTCACCCTTGAACCTGAGGACACTGTCCAGTGGGTATGAGACTCAACTTCAGATTTGGTCTCCAAACTAACCACGCTCCTAAATCTTCTCTCTTTGAAGCCTAATCTCTATTTAATGATACAATGAGTTTCAGATGAACCAGATCACTGAGGAGAAGAGTTGACTTCAGCTGATGACATCAGAACGACTTGTGGAAAAAATGTATTGACTGAATATTTCATAATTCAATATTATTTTTGAATTGAAGTCAATTGGAGTTTTTTGGAGCCAGCATCTAGTGGCCACCAGGAGTATTGCACTTTTTTCCACTTTGCATTCACTTTTGAGACATGGTGGCTACATCCATCTGTTATATACAGTCTATCATTCATTGTCATTCATTCTGCTTCCTGACAGCTCTGGTCTCCAATGATTCACAGGTGGTTTGGAGGCTCAGGTCTGTTCTCAGGTTCAATGGTCAAACCCACTTCCTCACTCCTCCCATTTCCAAATATGGTCCACAAACTGGCTAACATCACATAACTACGTCCATTTCTTATATACAGTCTATGCAATGAATGAATAAATGAATGGTAGAACCAGAACAGTTTACAGAAGAGGCTTGGATGTAAACACAGGACATTTGGAGTGAGTGAGCAATGTTGGCAGTACACTTCAGCATTTGTGGTCATGAAGGCCTGCTTATGGACATACAGGGTATATAGTGTGTCTGTGTGTGCTGTATAGTAACCAGACGGTCATTCTGTTAAACTGTAACAGATACCGGTGAATGTTGAAATCAGCTGCCCACATAATCCAGCGCTTGCCGGAGGGGATCATCTGTGGGGCTGTGATCTTCTTTTCCTGCTTCCTGAGGAACACAGTTTAGGGTACAATTACCCAACAGCGGTATTTAAATTGGCAGACACACTGTACATAAGATTATTAATCTCTGTGTGTGAATCACCGGTTGATTCTTGTGTAATTCACGGTTTGGTTTCTTTGTTTGTTTTCTTTCGTTGGTGTTCAGGACTCCAAATAAAAAGAGTGTGTGTTCGAGAGTGTGTTTATACAACAGTGTGTGCGGTGCAACAGAAGGAGCACAACGCAGATCAGCAGATGGAGACAGAAAAGCTGAGAAGTGTAATAATGAAAGTATCTTTTGTTCTTTGCTGAATTAAGTATCCACAGTTTTCTCCATGTTTTCTTCTGCTCTGCGGTGGATGCCAACAGAGGATAGAGGCATCACAGTGTTGTCATTCTTCTTCTGGTCTCTCACACACACACACACACTTCATCCTGTTGTAAAGGACTGAATAGAAACCATAGAAATACAGAAACAAAGACAGGAAAAAGCTCCACTGACAAGAACCACAATCACCATCTTCTCCACACGACGCAAATGGAAACCAGATGCAGAACATATACGGGATAATAATGGCAGGATCTCTGTATGAAAAAGCAGAAAGAAGAAAAAAAAAAAGTGTGTTGCTATTATGGCAGCGTTTCAGGATGTAATTTTACTGTTGCTCTCTTTTTAATGACTTGAATAACTGGGCCTATGTGCTGTTGCAACAAACTGTGTTTACAGCAAGGAGGTGATGACTTTCTAATCAGTCCCAGTCAGCACTCTGAACTGAATCCCAACATAAACATCCAGACACAAAACAGGCAAATCCAACTCAAATCAATGTTCTGCAGTGTTTCATTAAATTGCTTTAAAGTCTTTGCTAAACATTTAAATTTAGCTGTTTTCATCCTTGGAGCTGGTGAAATTGACACAGTTTAATTAGCTTTGGCAAACTGACATCACAAAGGTTCATATCAAAAGTTTGAAGTGATCAGTCTGAGGGGAGCGGGGATGCACATAGTGAGTTTTATGGCAGTTTTGCCCATTAGATTTTGATGGTTTTTATGCACAAGTGAGAAATATTGTTACTCTTAACAGCAATAGGACGGCAGTGGCTCAGTGGTAGAGCGGTCATCTATCAATCGAAGGGTCAGTGGTTTGACTCCCGCTCCTCCCAGTCATTGTCAGTTTGTCCTTGGGCAAGACACTTTACCCACTTTGCCTTGTATGAATATCAAATGAGGGGTTTGGTGGTGGGCAAAGGGGCCACAGGTGCAAACTGGCAGCCACGCCTCCGTTTAGGGTTAAACACCAACCTGCACTGAAATATTATGATACTTTTATTAATTCAAGTTTGTTTTCATGTTTTTACCTGGTACAGAATCAGGGGCTACCAAAATCACCACCCTTCAGAGACTAAAATATAAAAAAATTAAAGTACTCAGGCTGATATGTGAGTGAATATGTTGTGAATATGCTTGAGTCACATATTGTTTTTATGCAGACTCTGGCATAAAATGGCTTCACCTGCTGTGATTCTTGAAACTGAGAAAATGAAAAAGCAAAGAAGGCATGTCTTCACTTGCTGCTTCAACTTCATATCTTACTTCCTGTTTCCTACAGAAAGTTTACTTAAAAGCAGCAAAGGAACTTACATTTGGAGGTTTGAACACCTTAAAATGATTAACAGTGTAGTTGTTGGTATTCAGACTTTAATGTTTAGACCTAGCAGTTGTAAATTGCAGTTTCATTGTAGTTTTTGGCCAACATGTGGAGATACCAACAGCCATGACATTAAAACCAGCTAATATTGTGCAGCTCATCTTCTTTCTGTATCCTGTTAGCATCTCTTCCCCAGGTAAGTAATGCACACATACCTGACCATCCACATGATGTAAAAGAAAAGATGATTTATTAAACCTGGCCACATTGCTCCATGGTTCAGTTCTGGTGGTGGTGGTAGAGCAGGTTGTCCACAAATTGTAATTGGTTGGTGGTTTGATCACTGGTTATTGCTGTCAAAGTATTGAAGCAGGACACTGAACGCTAAGCTAGGTAGCACTTGGCAAGGTAGATCTCTTTCCACTGGTGTGTGAATGAGTAAATTACCAGAACTTGTGAAGGGATGTTAAAGTGCAGCCAACAAGATTACTGTATTTTCTGGACTATAAGCCGCTACTTTTTTCCGACGCTTTAAACCCTGCGGCTTAAACACCGGTGTGGCTCATGTATTGGCGGCACGAAGCTTGTTAGCTTTTTACAAGCTAGCAAGCTCCGTGCCACCGATACATTTAGCGTCGTCACATCAGACCCAGTCAGAGTGGACCACATGAAACTGTTCAAATAAATTCAATAGTGGCTTATAGACAGGTGCACTCAATAATCCGTAAAATACGCTATTTTCATGTTTGTGATTCAAGATATGATACAAGTCAAGGATGCTGCTCCCTTTGTTCTTTACACTGCAGTTATAACTTTACACTTTACACATTTACATTAGTTTAAAAAAGTTAATGGAGATAAATTAATTTCATTGTTTCTGATTATTACTGTTTTTAATAACACCAAGTGGTGATTGTGATTGACACGATGTCAACGTTTCCAGGTGTTTCAGGTGCGGAAGGTGTCGGGTGCCACATCTGGGAAGATATTTGCTATGAAAGTTTTAAAGAAGGTGAGTGAATTTGCTTATTTCTCACTGATGCACACATGTAATTCTGCTGTTTATTCTGGGCTGTGCTTCATCTGTAATGTGAGCCTAACCTGCCCCCTGGTGTACACACACAGTAATGTTTATTTATCCAAATATTGACTTCAGATAACTAGACATCGACAGGTAGTCTGCTACTTGAATATTCAGTCGACTCCCAGTCCTGTGTGTTTCACATGAACTTCATGTCACTGTGTTTTCTGCTGCATTCAGATATGGAGCCAGAAACTGGACAGACCACCCAAAATAATGGCACCAAATCTGTTCCCATGAAACCTCAGAGCTGCTCTTTCTGTTCAGCTTGGCCTCCTCTCTGCAGCTGACACAGAACCAATGTCTCACATTGTTTTTAATAATAAAAAAAAATTCCAGCTCATGTTCCCCGAAGCCTGAGGTTTTGGTTAATGACTGTGTTTATTGGATTAATGAGACTTAGCTGTAGCTACCATCCTGGCGTCCTGATTCCTGCTCTGCCTCTGCAGCTGATATTGAAGCTGAACATTGGTTGATGGAGTTATTGCCAACTCTCTGTGCTTTTCTGTCAGGCCATGATTGTGCGAAATGCAAAGGACACAGCACACACCAAAGCTGAGAGGAACATTCTGGAGGAGGTGAAGCATCCTTTCATCGTGGACCTCATCTATGCCTTCCAGACAGGAGGGAAGTTGTACCTCATCTTGGAGTATCTGAGCGGTGAGCACTGTGATGTCTGGTCAAACATAACACACAGTAAATCCTCATATGTGCATCATATAACATCATATGTGCACCAGGAAGTGTCTGAGCTCTACTTTGTTGTGACTGCAGGTGGGGAGCTGTTCATGCAGCTGGAGAGAGAGGGCATCTTCATGGAGGACACAGCATGGTGAGCTGCTCTGTCTGTCACCAATTCAGAGATAACATTGGTCGTCAGGTTTGCTCTGGCTTGTTTACAGTGGTGATAGATGGGAACTTTTCAGAAAAACAGATTTCTTGGAAATGATCCTGTTTCAGTTCTTGTTGAGATATTTTGCCTAAACATGTCACTTTTATATTTCTCTGACTCTTTTAGTTGACGCTTTTACAGACATCCATTATGCTGGTACATATTTTTAAGGCCACCCCTGTGTATTTACAATCCCAAACCATTTCCAAATGGCTACAGTACGGACATCTTAACAAACACCCGGTGTTTCAAGTTTTCTCTTTTGTTGTGTCGACCTTGTTGAAAAACTATTGCTCGCAATTAAACAAACAGTTGTAAAGAGTCACACTGACGTACTTTAGTTGCAGCCTTTAGTTGACCAACAGCTGATATTCAGCAGAGAGACTCTCACATAAGGAACCTGACATCACAAGAATTCAGTGGCGTGAAAACAGGCAGATATGTGAGTGTGTTTCTCAGGCGAGGTGCGGGTCAGCTGGAGCAAACACTTGCAGTACACGTCCTGTGTTTTATAAACACAGCCTGCAGATGAAAATGGTGATTACATGAAGCAAAGCGCTGAACAAATAAGGGTGTGTAATATTCCTAGAATGGCGTGCATGACATTGAGAATAACACCTCAGCAGCAGATGGCTGAGCGACACAGAGCTATGAACATTATGTGGAAATGTTCATTACATCTGAGGAAGGAAACCAGTCTGAGTGAAGATGGAGTCTGTGAACCTGCTTCTGTTTCTCTGTTGACAGTTTCTACCTGGCGGAGATCTCGATGGCGCTGGGTCACCTGCACCAGAAAGGCATCATCTACAGAGACTTAAAGCCTGAGAACATCATGCTCAACAACAATGGTACACAAACCTGAAGTGTCTCCTACAAATACATGTCCTGCACAAATATGAACAGATTCTTGCTCCAGGTAATCTGAATACTTAGAGGGATCTGACACATCCTGGAAAACCTGCACCTTTTTAGAGTGAATTTTCCGGTATGCTGCACGTGCTTCAATATTATGATTTTTGTAACGTACAAAAACGTGGTCTTTTACTCTTTTGGGATACTGCACCATGACAGGAGGTAATAGTCCATCCAGGCTGTGACCCCATCAGCCACACCAGCTTTATGTCACACAGAGTTGATCCATTGTTTGTTTCCCTCCTTTGTCTCCTCTGCAGGACATGTGAAGCTCACAGACTTTGGTCTATGCAAAGAGTCCATCCACGATGGAACGGTTACCCACACCTTCTGTGGCACCATTGAATACATGTACGCCACAGAATTATCACACACACATCACTGATGAATGCACAGATTTCCCGTTTCGTCCACGGTGAGATGTTTCTGCTTCACCACCTCCTCTTTCTCTTCTCAGGGCTCCAGAGATTCTGATGAGGAGTGGACATAACCGGGCCGTGGACTGGTGGAGTCTGGGAGCTCTCATGTACGACATGCTGACGGGAGCGGTAAGTGTCAGTCCCACTGTACTGCTGCTAATGTGGGCAAAGTGGTAAGACTGGTGACTTGTGCTACTGTTTCTGACCTGCTGCTCTTCCTCAGCCTCCGTTCACTGGTGAAAACCGCAAGAAGACAATTGACAAAATCTTGAAATGCAAACTCAGCCTTCCACCTTACCTCACACAAGAAGCCAGGGACCTCCTGAAAAAGGTGAGCTCTCAAAGCCTCCCCCTCTTCTTCATGCTTCACCAGTTGTGCTGTTTACTCAAACATCTGGAGAAGCAGAACATCAGTCCCCTCACTTTGTTTTGCAGCTGCTGAAACGAAACGCCTCTCTGCGACTCGGGGCTGGAGCTGGGGATGCTGCTGAGGTTCAGGTGAATATATCTGTTGGAAGCAGAGTATTTACAAAGGGCCTTAATACATGACCTGATAAGTCTGAGAGAGCTGAGGACATGTTGAAAACCGGCTGCTGTCGTTGTGTTTCCCAGGCTCACCCGTTCTTCCGACATATAAACTGGGACGACCTCCTTGCTCGTAAAGTCGAGCCTCCATTTAAACCGTTTCTGGTAAGTTTGTCTCCTCCACAGCGCAGCCCTCGCTGGCCTGTCCCTGCATGGTGATTAAAGCTGTGACCCTCTTCTTTCGGCAGCAATCGGCCGATGACGTCAGCCAGTTTGACTCCAAGTTCACCAGCCAGACTCCAGTGGACAGCCCCGACGACTCCACACTCAGCGAAAGTGCCAACCAAGTCTTCCTGGTGGGTGACTAGTGGCAGTCAACTAGAATGACAGTGGATCCTGCAGCTGTGCTCTGTTTCTGACCTTCACAACAAGTTATATAAGGAATAATCTCCAGTAAACCCAGCTGTCACTAATGTAACCTGACTCAGATGACAGGGATGAATGATATGCTTTTTTGAAGCATCTCCTAGCAAGAATTGTAAAACATTAGGTAGAAGATCATTCCTGAGCTGTAGCCAGAGCTCCTGTAAAACTATCTAAAGTTTCATTGTGGCGGTGACGGTGCTGAAGGTGATGCTGCTGAGTGTAAATGGAGAAAAGTTTTTTTATAGAGCACTGCAGATTTGCTCTTGTCCTTTTGTCTCACTGCTGTCTGCAAACAAACACTCCACCAGAGACCAGCTCCGGACATCATGTTTTTTATTTCCCCTTTTCAACAAGTGGGTCTTACGAGAATCGGTTAATTCGTCCCATCTGGTTGAATCCTGCTGGTTTTCCTGGAAACTTCTCTCCCTGTTCCACCACATTGCATGATCTGGTTTACTCAGCGTTTCATTGCTCATCATCAGCTGTGGGTTGTTTTTGGAAAAGATGGTCTTTGAAGAGGTGGACTTAGATCTCTGCTGTGTTTCTGTCCCCACCCCCACCCCGTCCCCAGGGTTTCACATATGTAGCCCCATCTGTGCTGGAAAACGTCAAAGAGAAGTTTTCTTTCGAGCCAAAGGTCCGTTCACCGCGGAAGTTCCCAGGAAGCCCGAGGACACCTGTGAGGTAACAGCATGCTGTCTCTGGCTCGAGCGGCGTTTACAGCGTTTTTCCAAAACAAGTCTTCCCCACACTGATGACTCATTTGCTGACTTTGTAAATGTCTGCTTGGACAAAATGAAGCCATCATTTGAAGAGTAGCTGCCTCTCAAACAGCACAGCCTGGGGTCAGATCAGTGGAGGGTGAGAGCTGAGCTGGAGGAACCAGAGATGAAGCTGAAGGTTTGGAGGGTGGAGAGCTTCATACCTTTAACTCTGTTCTCTTCTTCCACAGCCCAGTGAAGTTTGCAGGGGCGGACTGCTGGCCCCGGGGAGCCACGCTGACCGGCGGCCCAT